>QLPF01002345.1:0-14267 GCA_003314045.1 Hygrophorus pudorinus
CTTCGGTGAGTACCATGAAAGAGGGGTGAGAAGGGCCAATGGCCGGAGGTTGGGCTGAAGAGCCTTTCTTTGTGGGAAAGAGCTCTGGGCCTTTAATATTTCTCTATTAGGAGTCTGGGTACAATGACGGGTTGCTGCCAGCTCCTAGGGCTACTGGTATGCCCCCTCGGAATAGTCTCATAGGCATGGGTGGCCCTATGACCGAGGAAAGCTTCACCTTGACTTTGAATGAGGCGATTTGCCACTAGGCAATGACTTTATTTTCCTAACGGGGTCAGCCGGTTTGGGAGGAACAATGAACCCTGCTGTAGGCTGCATAGGGACAGGCAGCGGGCCTGGTTGGGCCTGGTCTAATAAACGAGAGATGGCTTCCTTGTACAGTTGGGACAATTCCTGATCAATTGTCATACCCTCATAGGGTTCATTGTCAATGTGAGGGTAAGTCGCTAATGGAATGGGGATATCAGCCTGGGTGTAGTCCCTAGATTTACCCTTGGTCAGGGTAGAAGGCTGGAGCTCGATGCGAGCTTGCAGCAAGGGCTGTGTTTCATTCTGAGCCTGTGAGGGCACTGTGTTGGCTTGAGCCAATAGCTGTTTTTCTAGCTTGGCTATTTTGTCTTTGAGCCTTTGCTCTTCGTCATACAAGTCATCAACTTGGTTGTGCAATTGCACGTTGTCTTTGTGCACATCTGCGCTAGTGCATTGCACAGGTATTGAAACCCGCACGGGTTCTACATACGGGTACAGACAGGTATGGGTACAGGTCACAAAATTGCTATCGACATATGACCCATACCCATATGGCATGGGTCGCGGGTACAATCATGCTCTGAGCATGAGGGTATAGGACACACCTGTTAACAGGCCTTTTACACATTTACATACTGTACTCAAAGGTTGTCGACACATGTTTCTACCGTCCAATTCATCTTTCCACCACTCACAATGCCACCTAAGAAATCTAACCCGAAGAAGCCTACTATTAAAGGAAAATCCACAACAAAATCAGTTACACCTGCAGAAGGCAGTCAGAATCCTACTAGGTTGAAGGCGACAGCTGAGGCGTCAAGGAAGGCCTCATCTTCTAAAGCTGTGTCCTCAAAGACAGTCTCGTCGAGAGCAGTTTCATCCAAGGCGCCTTCCTCTCCGCCGGCTTCTAGTACCAACAATATGTCCCGTTGTGCATCTGTTTCTGATGAGGAGGACGAGGAACCCTCACACATGGGCTGCAGTCTCCCTCCATCACATCCTGCAGTAATGATTGGAGATGATGACAACACCAATGATGATGTTATCATGGCAGATCCTGCCGAAAAAGTCGTGGAAAAAGTTACAGAAGTTGAAGGTGATGAAGCTGAACTGTGTGAGCTAGGATCTAAATCATAATATCAGTACCTTATCCATGATTTATTACAGCCCGACTTTCCAAGGAGTGGACATCCCCAATTTATGCATTCTTCCAGGCCACTCCATCGATTGAATATATTGATGGGCAGCATTGCCATACCTTTTACTGTGCTGCAAAGACCTGTAATCACCGTACACGTGCTATCCGAAGGTACCTGGATAAGAAGGATGCAAATTCTACCAGTAACATGTGGAAGCATGCAAGGAGGTGTTGGGGTGAGGATACAGTGAAGGCAGCAGATAATGCGAAAACTGCAGATGAGGTGCGAGAGATCACAGCCAAGGGGGTTCTGAACATTCAGTCAATCGCTGTGGCATTCAAGAGAAAAGGGAAGGGGAAAATTACTTACTCTCACTGTCAACACACAAAGTCTGAATCCCGGTGAGCACAATAATTTGTATCTGGAAATAAGTAACTGAAAAAGATTGACAGTGCCGAAATCATTTGATGGGTATCTGAAAGTTTTCGTCCCTTCAATATCATTCAAGATTGTGGTTTTCAGTCTTTGATGAAGACCGGACATCCAGAATATTACATACCTTCACCCACCACTGTGTCTCGGGATGTCAAACAAGTCTTCGTCAAAGCACGGAAACACATTGCAAAAATGCTCCAAGAACACAACGGGGCACTGAGTTTCAGAACAGACACTTGGACCTCACCTAACCATAAGGCATTGATTGCCGTGACTGTGCATTTCAAGATTGACAGCACACCTCTCTGCTTGCTGCTTGATCTAGTGGAGGTTGCAAAATCCCATTCGGGTGTTAACCTTGCGGCCGCATTTGCAAAAGTCTTGAATGACTTTGGTATTCGTGATAAAGTGAGTTCAGAATAAATAAACATAACTGAATAACTCACTGGCCGCTGCCAGATACTGAGCATCACCTGTGACAATGCATCCTCAAATGAAACAGTGATTTCGGAGCTTGCAGAGCTTCTACATTCCTTTCCTGGTAGCGCGAATCAAACACGCTGTTTTATGCACATTATGAACCTTGTCGCCAAAAGTATCCTATGACAATTTGATGTACTGAAGGGAGAAGCGGAGGAGGCATTGAGTGCAGCAGAGAAGGAACTACGCACATTGGCTGACGAGTTAGACGAAGATGACGGAGAGGCTGACGATGAAGCCGATGACGGTGTGGATGACGATGACATGGAAGGTTGGGTTGATGAACGGGAGATGATGTTGGACGAAGATAGGATTGAGCTGGATGAAGCCGTCCGACCTGTGAAATTGATGCTCATTAAAGTGAGTCTCTTCGATATAGAACATTGTGTGAGTACTTACACTGGATAAGCTTTGTAAATTATCACTTGCAATCAAGAGTTCAACTACAATCATACTTCCAGCCTGGTTCCAGCCACTTGAGAGGCTGGAGAAATCAAGTCGAATGATGCTGTGTGATGTTGCAACACGCTGGAACTCCACATTTGACATGTTGACATTTGCAGTCGAGTACCAAGATGCTATCAATGAGATTAGTGGGGACCGGGAATTGAAGTTGCGGACGTATGAACTCAGTGCTGAAGAGTGGCAGATAGCAACTCAGTTGCGAGATGTGCTGAAGGTGAGTTATAATAAGACAATGTGTTGCAAACATGTTGTTCACTTGACTCATGTTATTGCCATTCCTGTTCCCTTCCCAGGTTTTCAAAGACACAACTCTGTTCTTCTCCCGTTCCACCCCCAATCTGGCTATAGTTATCCCGGCAATCACATTGACCACAAACTGGCGACGGACGCAATTAACCCACAGTACCAATCTTTTATTCAAGCTTCTCTTATGATGGGCAGAAAGACTCTCAATTGGTACTACAGCTTGACGGACGACTCTGAGCTCTACAGAATCGTGATGGGTATCAAACTTATATACTTACCTATGTCAACTACTAACTGATCTAATTGATAGTATTACACCCACATCATAAACTCCAATACTTCAAGAAGCTCAAATGGGAGGATGAGTGGATTGAGGCTGCGAAGGACATTGTCCACGAGGAATTCAAGCGAACATATTTGTTGCGATTTATTCCTGATGTCCCACCAGCAGATACATCTACCAAGAACTCGAAGGTGAGTTACATGCACACAGCCACGACAATACTAACTATATGTGGCAGTCTGGATATGAAAACATATTTGATAACCTCCTCTCACTCTCTGCACCACCAACTTCTGAACTCCGTTCTGAGCTTGAGCGGTATCTCTCCACTGACCTGGAATTTGTCACAGATGCTCTTATGTGGTGGACCGAGAGGGCGGCGATGTACCCACATCTCTCTAAAATGGCCCTTGACTACCTCTCTATCTCAGGTATGTAGTGGCAGCAGTTTATATCTATATGGTTATATAATAATGATTTTATTCTACCTACCTCTGTTGACGTCGAGCGAGTTGTCAGTCACGGCCGTGTCCTTCTCTCCCACATTCGGAACCCATTGTCAGTGCAATCAATTTGTGTGTTGATGTGTCTTGGGGCTTGGAGCTGGCTTGGGTATGTAAAAGATACTGATGTTATGGCTGTCGCGATGATGCCGGAGATGGAGGGTGAAGAGAATGACCTTGAAGCTGGTTGGGATTCTATTTTGTAACCGTAGTATACTGTCATTTTAACCATCATCTGCTGCACACCCGCTGTATACCCACCACGGGTATATACCTGTGGATATTTTGGAAACCCGTGGATAACCCGGACCCGGACCCGCCGTTTACCCGACCCATAGTAATGTTAGGGCAATACTATAAGGTGTCCCTACAAATAGTAAGAGTGGTAAAGTGTTGTGAGAAGTAGTTCATAAGAACCGAGGATGAGGTATAAGGCGAGAGGAGAGAGTGGTGGTGAGTTCTGAAGACTGAAGGGTATGTGCTTTAGTGGTAATCCCAAGAGATTCGAGCTGGGGTTTCCAGTCGAACTCTGGTCCTTTTATAGGGTGTATAAACAATACAAAGAATACTATGGAATGTTATGGAATGGGGACGCATAAGCCATGGTCTGTGCGCTATGGCTAAGTCCGTCGGAATGATGTAACTATGTATGAGTAAACCGTCAGAATGATGAGTAAGCTGTCAGGATGACATATGAAGCAATGAGTAAGCATCGGATAATAGTAATCATGTATGAGTAATCCGGATGCGTGTAATGGAGGAATATGGAGAAAAGGTAAAGGTAAAGGTAAAGAAATTGACGTATCATGACAAGTAACGGGTATGGGTTTTGATGGGTAAGGGTACGGGTAGTAAAATTAAACCCACGATAAACCCGTGCAATACACTAGTCTGCGCAACCACAATTGTAGCCTTGTTCCCACACAGTTTGGTGGAGTTGTTTGTGCCAATAGGCACATTGCTTTTCATACAGGGCTTCGGTAGGACATGTGGATACTAGGTGAGGAGGATTACAGCGGAGCTGTAATCAACCTTTTATACCTGTGGGCATCGGGGCTTGAATGCCACACTATGGTGTTTGGTGGGTATTTGCCACATTGCCATATCTGGAAGGCAATTGCCACACTGCCATATTTGGTATTCACTCAGTTGTGACTTGTCACGCTTCCAGTGTGCTTGTTCCGGGATAACTCCCGTGGTGTAGATACTCTGTGGAGTTCAAGATAGCGGTCAAGAGCTGATAGCTCAGCCACTGTGGCTAAGGGCTCCCAGGTGTAATCACCGTAGGCCCACTTGATCTTAAATGATAATTTGGGGGACCACTTATGGTCAACTATTTCATCTACGACCCATTCGTGGTCCGGGTCTGTGCCAAAGTCGTAAAACACATCAGCCTCCCTCTTAGGAAATAAATTATCATGATTAGGTTGATGGGGCCTTAACAGGCTCACATGGAACATCAGGTGGTCGTGTCGTATACGGAGCTCATCCGGCAGTTCTATTGTATAGGTAGATTTTGTAGGGTTGCTGTTAAGCACCGTATATGGCCCAATAAATTTGGGTAATAACTTTCTGACTCTGCCTTTCAGCAAGTTTAAGTTCTTAGTTGAAAGGTAGGCTTTACTGCCTATAGGTATGATAGGGTCATCCCTTCTATGTGCATTAGCATGATAGGTCTGAGTTATGCGGCTAGCTATTATAGCATCATGAGCCGACTCAAGGTTCTGTACTGCTTGTTCGGCGAATTGCTTAACACCTTTGTAGGGCATATCCAATATCGGATTGTTAAGCATAGTCGGCATCCAGCCACCATTCAACTCGAAGGGCGCAAAGCTCGATGAGCTATTCACCGTAGAGTTGAATGCAAACTCTATGGATGGCAACTTGTCATTCCAATCGGTTTGGTTGTCGTTTACGAAGGCACAGAGTGCCTGATTAATTGAACATATTGAACGTTCCGTAGCACCATCTGTTTGAGGATGAAATGCTGTAGACATTAACAGTTTTCCACCGGTGATGCGGTGTAATTCCTTCCAAAATTTGGAAGTAAACTCAGAATCTCAGTCAGAGACTATTGATTCTGGCAATCCGTGTAAATGGACTATTTCTCTATAATAGAGTTAGTGAAGGACACAGGTAACCCCCAGGTACTTTTGGCTGTACCTATACCCATACCCATCAAAACCCGTACCCGCCACCAAGGGTCCGGGTACAGTCACGGGTATGGCCATTTTGACCCAGGGTACACCCGTACCCATACCCGTGGGCAGGTACCTGCGGGTATCACACATAATATATTCTATATAATTTATCTACATAAAATATACATACACCCCTCATGCTCGTTTGATGAGCAGAGGGGGTCAACACCATCTCGTGTTTGAAGCGAGACAGCAGGTATTGGGGTGGGGGACGAGGCTGGGGTGGGGGATGAGGGGCGCGGTGGTGTGGTAGGTGACGAGGACGATGTGGCCATCTCGCATTTGAAGCGAGACGGCGGGTGTGCGTGTGCGTGTGGGTGATGAGGCCGGGTAGGTGTTGAGGGATGGGGTGGTGTGGTGGGTGACAGGGACGATGTGGCCGTCTCGTGTTTGATGCAAGACGGTGGGTGTGGATGTGGGTGATGAGGTGGGATAGTGGTGGTGTGGTTGAAGAGCATGGGGTTGGTTCTGGTGGTGGTGGTGGGTGCTGCATCAGACGCACTGTCTCATGTTTAACCACAAAATGTACCTATATATATATACAGTACATTAAATAAATATGTAGATAAATGTTTGCTTACTTTGTTTGCCCGCGGTTGGTGGTGTCTTGAGGTGGGTGGCTGAGTTCGAACTTGGTGGCTGAGGCTGAGTATGGGCGAAAATCACACGCCCATGGCTTGAACAAAATACAAACCCCTTCAAATTAAAACTATACAACAATAAGGTTCTATATAGTTACTGAACTTGCTTAATGTATATATATTTAAGTGACAGGTCCATATATGAGTGACGGGTCTGACCTCACAGGTACAGGTTTTTGCCGGGTACAAATATTTGTACCCGTACCCGCACCCGTAGAAATACCAACACATAACCCGCAGGTATACCCCTACCTGTGTTCTTCACTAAATAGAGTTCAGCTATTTCCGTGGCTTTCACCGTGATAACAGTAGCTATCAAGTGTAGAATGGAGGTTAATCGGCATATGACTACCATTATGTAGTTGTATCCGTTGCTTTCAGGGAGCAGTCCCATAAAATCAATGCCTACTGAGGCCCATGGCCGATTAGGTATTGACAGACTATGTAACAGTCCTGCTGGGCGCTGATTACTTGTCTTTATCATTTGGCATTTGCTGCATGATTCACAAAACGCGGTCGTATTGCATATAATTTTGGGCCACCAGAACCAATTTCTAAGGTATCTTAGTGTCTTATAATGGCCTATATGGCCTAATATGCTATGAGCGTTATCAATTATTATTTCAGGGATCCTCCTCCCCTTCCATAATGCGTCTGGAATGCACAATACTGTTTTGTTTTCACGACTGGTCGTGTATAATTTTTAGCCGTCAAGCCAATAGCTTGCGTATTGTGCAGGAGCTGTGATTATTTTATTGAGGCTGTTATCCTCCTTATAATATTTGCCTAATTGAGCCATTAAATCGCTTGAGTTCTCCAAGTGAATTGGTACGGTTTTAACAGCTTGAACAGCAGGTTTAGCTATTACCTTTCCTCGTGCTGTCACGATGATTGGTTCAGGGAAACCTGATTTTAATTCATTCTTATGGTTTTCTGTTGTGAAGTCCCTGCTAGGGTCTATTCGTGCATCTACATTGACGTATTCACTCGGCGAGTGTAATTCTGATGATTCGTCGGCGATATAATACCGGGACAAGGAGTACCTTATTCAAGGTTCCCTTGGTGTAAACCAAGTCGTATTCGAAGCGGGATAGGAATTCCCACCACTGTGTCTGTCTATCAGACATATGTATCTTCGACTTGAAGAAGGTTAACACCTTATGGTCAGTTACCACGATAAACTGTCGTCCAATGAGTTTATCTTCCCATTTGACCAAAGCCTCTAATATGGCTATCAATTTGTGTTCCCACATATGATAATTACACTGAGCTGGTGTAAAATTTCTTGGATAAGAATCCAGCTGGATGCGCTTTGCACCACTCCGGTCCTTGACCGTAAAATGCTCCAGTGCCCCTTGCAGAGGCATCGCATACGATCCAGATAGGGTCAGGTTTTTGCGTATCCACTGGTTTTAATATTGGCATATTACAAGTAATGATTTTTATCATTTTGAAACACTTTTCATGTAATGGAGCCCATACAAAGGGCCGATGATTATGGGTCATACCTGATAAAGGGCTAGTATATGCAGATATATCTGGCATAAACTGGGCTAGGTATTGCACTAGTCCTAGAAAACACTGTACATTGTTATAATCTCTAGGCCTTCGCCATTCGCAAATGCGTTTGAGCTTGTCTTCATCAGGCAGTAGGCCATCATCAGTAATTATGTGACCTAAACAGTCCATTCGCATGGAATACAAGTCCCCTTTTTGCACTTAGAAATAAGTGACTTTCGCGCAGCTTGTCAAAGACAAGCTGTAAATGCCATTCATGATTCTTTAGGCTATTAAAGAATATGAATATATCATCCAGATATACGTGGACAAATCATCCTATATATTCTCAGAATATAAACATCATTAAACGTTGAAATGTAGAAGGCACATTACAATCGCCTTGTTGGACTACGTAGCTCATGAATGTGCCAAATACGGTAGCAAATGCTGTTTTGGGCACATCTGACTCTCTGATGTGTACTTGCTCAGATGCATTGGACATGTCCAATTTGGTATGGTACATGCCGCGAGCCACATCATGACGGATACCGTCTTGATCTGGGAAAGGAGTGACATCCTTTATAGTGTTTTTATTATGCTTGCACGCATCTACTACGGTTCTTAACTGTCTGTCTTTCTTGTAGACACATGATAGTGGTGCTGCACTATCTGTAGTGGTTTGCTTCCACCAGCCAGCCTTTTCATACCGGGCTACCTTCTCCACTAATTCAGGATGGAGTACATCTGGACACCTTGGCATGTGGTATGAAGGCTTGTAGCTTTCATCAATGAAATTTATTTCATGCGAAATTTCCTGTATGGGAGGCATCTCCAAAGGTACTGGGACCGTTAGGTCTTTTATGCTTTCTGTCCATTTCTGGATCAGTATTGCACGAGTATTTGTGTCTATCAACGGCTATCTGCCGGTATGCTTATTGTGAACTTGTGTTTTCACTTGTTCACTCGGCAATTTGCCATGATCTGCCGTTGGCTTTTCATCGTGACCTTCAAGTCACTTCAGTTTTGGATCCTTGCTAGATCCTGCTACCACATTGTGGTGAAGTTTAGCCGGTATAGCTGTAGGCTGTTTAGCCTTTTTTATTGGCATTTCCAGGCCAGCCTGTGGTCTTACTACAACTGTTTCTTTTTCTTTGCCTTTGCTGGCAATATTATTTTTTATAGCTTTTTGGGCTATGACCGTGTTGACAGTTCTTTCTATCATAGCAGCCGTATTGGCTTCGACTTGCATGCCCACCATTGGTGGTTTATATAGCTGTATTAGCTTCTTCCCCCCTTTTGGGGAACCAAAGTCGCCTGTATACTCGATTTGGCGTTCGCCATTTATTATAAACACTGCACATTTTTCTTCTCTGAAGTCGAGCACGACCTTATGCTTGCACATAAATCCTGATCCTAGTATGATATCATACTGGTCTAGGTTTTCTATGTCTATGTAGTGTTCGGCATTGAACTTGCCTAGTTCTAACTTAGCCCTATAGCCATAGTTAATTCGAGAGCGACTGCCTCGGGTTGCCATTTGCAGACCTACTGGGTTTTCCAGTTCAAAGGGTATTTCACCCATAGCGGCTAGATAGTCTGGGGATACCATGTCAGTGGTACAGCCGGTGTCTATCAGGACATGCGCTTTATATCCATTGATATAAATATATCCGCTGAGTGAGAGCGGTTTCTCAAAATTCCTTTCTGGCTGTTCACCAGGTAACGATTTGCATGATGCTCGCATCCTATACACCGTAAGAGGTGCGTCAGACAGTGTAGTTGCTGTGCGTGCGTGTGCCTCATATTGAGGTTTGAGTGGTACACATATGAGGATACGTGGTGTTTCTCTTCGTCGGGTTGATAGCCCATGTTATTTGGACTATATTCATCGGACCTATCGCCCGTGTATTCGTTCATGTTCTCAACATGTTCTTGACCATTTAACTGGTTAGGATCGATCTCATGGACTTCCATGTCCTCTTCCGAGTACAACTTGGGATTGTACTGTTCACCTTCCAGTGATTCACCCAATGTTGGGTCTTCATCATTTTGATCTGCGATTACTTGAGCTACAGCTGCTCTTGGTTGTGCCGGATAAGGGCAGTTGGGGACTATGTGTCCCATACCACTACATCGGTAACACCTCAAGTTTGACTTGTCGGTTAACTTAGGCTTCGCGGTTGGAGCCTGGGTGTTTCCAGATGCAGCTGTATGCTGTTGATTAGGCCGGTTAGGTCCTTTACTAAATGGCACTGAACCATTAGTTGTCTTGTTGACAAAGGGCTGATTATTCGGTTTCTTCATATATCCATTGGATTTATATAACAGCTTCTGAGGCTGATATTTAGTTACAGTAGCTGTAAGGCTACTACTATTTGTCGAGGGTTTACTCGTAGTATTTGAGCTTGCGTTCGATTTTCCTCGGCTTGCATAGGACTGAGCTTCCTCTACTTGCTGTGCGACCCTTAGTAGGTCATCTATAGTAGATTGTTTGGTTGTATAGCTGTTTTCTAATATCCTGTTGGATATATGGTCATTTAGACCGACTAGGAATGACCTTCTAATGCGATATCTATCTGGTAATTCTACCATGTGTTGGGCAAATGCTTGTAGAGAATTGTAAAATTCTATTACTGTAGACTTGTTCTGCATCAATGCATCGAACTTGTTTGCTGCGTCCTGGCTAGAGGATTGATAAACAAAGTGTTCTTTTAATGCTCGTACTATGTTGTCAAACATCCATACGTCGGCATCGACATCATTGGTATCAATAGTTTGTTCAAACCATTCTATTGCCGCACCTGTGAGGGTAGTACCAAGCAGGTTTACCCTCAATTGGTTGGTATCTGCAGTTAGCAGCTGGTATATCTTGAAATGCCTCAGCAGGGCTGCAAGATATTTTTCAAACTTGACTTGAGTGGTTTCACCCTTATAAGAGGGTAATGATAGTTTTAAACCTATTTTGCTCACTTGTACTGAGCAAGGGGTTTCATTGTATGCAGCATCATATGCTGCATGTATTATAGCGATCACTCGTTCTGATGTCGCGTTAACGACAACTGTGCTTGGCTTAGCATTACGGTCAAGCCCGTGCGTGCTTATACCGGCAGTGGTATTTGCCAAACTGGTAGCAAAAGTTACCAACGACTTACGAGGCCCTTGACTTTGTGGAAATCCTATGTTGGGACTGTTCTGTGATACCCTGTTATGGGGGATATTAGCACGGTTTGCACTTATGGACGCAGGCACTTTGTGTCCAGTTATTAACGTAGATGCATTAAGCAGTAATGGTTTCTGCTGTGAGGCTTTTTGCCTATGTTTGGTAGTTTCAGCCATAGGCTGTTTATTGGCCATAGCCATTTCGTTATAGATGGCTTGTCGAGCCATCTCGCTTATCTGACTATGGTAATCTTCAACAGATTCTTCCCCTTGTCGGCAGGTTTGCTGGTCTAATCGACCAGTCATTATCGACTTGCTCTTTGCAAATACTTTACATTCTATGTTTAAAGCTGAAATAGCTTCTTGTTGTAATTCATTCATATTGGCTACTGGCCTATATGATATTCCATTGCTGGAATTGATCTCGGACTGCTTAGTAGCCATAGTGGCTATTTCCTGTGGACTAGCAGGTTGAGACGCATAAGAAGTATGCGTGGATTCCCCTGTAGTTAGAGGGCTTATGTATGGGCCAATTGGCACTACGGTGGTTACAGCTGTTTTAGCTGGCTTAGCTGGTGAGGCTTGCTGCCCACTGGTATCCCGATGCCCTTTTAAGGTGTATTCATTGTTATGATCAGATCTTATCTGATGTATTTCAGTTAGATAACTGTCATAATGAGCCTCCATATGGTCATCTAGAGCTTCCAGCTCATCTATACACACTTGTAGCATGGATTTTACTTTCTTTCTTGCAGCTCTGTGCTGTTCCATGTCCGTGTGGACTCTCGATTCTAAACGGTCGAGCCGTTTACTCGTTCGGGTTTTAACCAAAATGTCTTTCAGGTCTATTCAACCTTCAGTCTGATTGGCAACCATGCTGGTTGCTGATCCACCAGGTGTTTCCCTACGTGTGGGTGAGCTTATACCAATGATATAGGGGGCGCTCTCGTGCTCTCCGATTTTGTGACCGGGGAGCCGGTGTCCGTCTGTCTACAGGGGATTGCTCCTCTTTTCTCGGGCTGTTACTCCCAAGGCCAGAGTATTCATCTGCATCACTGCAGGCAATAGGGCTGATAGCCCTGTGAGTCAATTCCAGGAATTGCGAGACATTACAAGTGGTGTCTGGCTGGAGTGGGGTACGCTCGATAAAGGGGTGGTTTACATCCCGTAACTGGGATGGACTTCCCTGTTGGGATGATCTAAGGGACCGGCTTGACATCCGGGTGGTCAATTTCACTTATCGATGGGATTTGTCTATGAATGCACTAGATCGTGCATGTTCTGAATCATATTACTACGATATGCGTTGTGAATTCTTATCGCGTGCTGATATGAACTTTATGTTCGGTATTCATAGTATACGGCGAGAGGTGTTCTCAAGCCGTTTGGGCTTTTATATCAGGTCTGTTTGATAAGGCCCTTTAGGGTGTTTAATAGGACTTTTTTATAGTCAAGGTATCTAACCGCAAGCGGCTTATGACTATGTAGTATAGCAGATATCAACAAAAATAACCTTGCTGTCTGGGAGGCCTACATTGAAGTGCGTACTGTCCAGCTTACTCACCTGTGATCCAGATTGACCAGCAACCCCTTGAAGAGGTACCCAAAGGCTGCCTGCTTCAAAAAAAAAGATGGCCTCATTATGATGCTATGCAGGACATAATGCTGACATGCAAGAAGACCACAAACATCTTCCAACCAATCCACCCACTGGAAGCCACTCAGGAGCTGATGGTGAGTAGTGGTGCTAGCGCTGGCACTGGTGGCGGCGGCAAAGATGAGGATGAGACTGGGGGAAACAGGACTGGGGAGAACGAGACTGCGGGGGATGAGCAAGCACAGACCATCAAGAACTCGGAGTGGGTCATAAACCCTATCCTACATTAGACGGACCCTCTCTATACCCCAGCCCCCATCATGCCTCCGCTCAGTGCTGTTATGACACACAAACAGAGGTTCTCAGCCTTGGATGATCCTGGCTCTGGAACCACATCTGCGGCATCCACACCCAGGCCAGCTACAAAGAGGCGTCATCTGTTGGCAATCACACTAGCACCTGACCTTCAAGTAGCAGCACTGAATTCACGTCTTGAAAACTTCATAGATGTGTTTCGTGAGGCAACCAGCAGTTTGTTGCGCAGTAAACTGGCATCACCTACCCGGAGATGTCTTGCTATTTTATCTGCACAAGTACTTGAGGCATATCTCTCAGACGAACGACTCATCATGCTCGTCGATCTCTTCACCAAGGACGTCAGTGCAGCAGATGCGTACATGGAGTTGAAATGGGATGGTTTGAGGCAAGCTTGGGTTGCAAAATGGCTAGAGGGTTTCAATCTTCTGTAGAATACCTGTCATGTAGTACTTTACTCACAGACTTGGACCCACCATATGTACAAAATGTATGTACAATTTCGAATTACACAGTGTTGTTGTCCTCGACTTGCACATGTCAGATATCATAGGCAATGTATATATGAATGTCACAGCTATGTACTCTACTGGTTGGCGGCTTTTTCGTGCAAGAGGGCTTGATAGTCCACACACATTGCTTATGCGATCTCGTCACATTTTGTGTCAGCTCGCTCTCTTTCGGCAATGCCAGCTGGCCCAGCAGCCAACCTGACACCCCCTCTGGTCCACCCTGGGCCAGTCTCGCAGCTGAACTCCTTGAAGCTGAAGTCGTTGATCTCACTGGGGTTGTGGATGTGAATGAAATTATAGATGGCACTGAGGGTAGGGGGAAGCCGAGCCTGCCAGAACATGCTGTATGAACAGGGGTGTGAAAGGATCTCAAAACGTCGCTTGAGTACTCCGAAAATTCATTCAATGATGATCTGTGCACAAGCATGTCGACAGTTGAATAGTTCTTCTTTGTTTGCTGGTCTAGTAGAAAAGATCAATGTGAAGAACATGAGTCAAGGAAGTATGAACACTAGGGTATTGCACGGGTAACCCAGGGGTAT
>QLPF01002353.1:0-19016 GCA_003314045.1 Hygrophorus pudorinus
GCCCGGCGGCGGGCGGGGGCAGGGAGTGGGAGATCGAGACGGCGATGGAGAGTCGCGGGAGGAGGAGGGAGGTCGCGGGGAGGGCTGCGGGCGCCCCTGTGAGGAGGGAGGAGGCCGTGGAGCGGCGCGAGGGGGAGGAGCGCGCACGGGAACGCGAGAAAGGCGCGCTTAGACCCGTGATGGGCCTCGGGCTGACCGGATTGGGTGAGTCGGGTGTCGGGGAAATCGATCTGGAAAAGGGGCTGGTGCGGGATGCGCCCAAAGGCTCGGGCTCGAGGTAACTGCTTGTGTTTTCTGTCGTTGTTTTTTTCTGCTCGTATAATCACGCAATACTTGGCCGCATCGCTACACCTCGTAAACTTTTCATGTTAGAGTTGTCTGTAGTTACTTTTGCATCCGCAATATTCATTAGCCACCACTTTTAGTACCGACGACCGCCCCTCACACCCCCCGGCCCCTGATACGGCCCATAATCCGGCGGTGGTCGCCCCCCTACACACCATCAGCCACGAAACAAAGAACACCTGACCGCAGCACTCACCTCCGCGCGGCGGCCCAGGCGACGGCGGCGACCGCACCCGCACACCCCCGCTCGTGCTCGGTATCACCGCATTCCGGAACAGCATCATCAAATCATCCGTCCTAAACACCGGCCCTACCACACACACACACACACACACATCAGCCTCCCCAATCGAACCAACCAACTCCGCGCTCACCGTCAAACGCACTGGCCGCCGGCAGCTGCCCGACGAACCACGAGATCACAGCAGGCAGCACCGCGCCCTTCTCCTCCTCCCTCTCCCGCTCCGCCCTCCGAGGCGGCGGTGCCGGCGCCGCGTCCCTCTCCCTCTCCCTCTCCCACGCCGGCGGCGGTGTCCCGAACCGACGGCGCGGCGGCCCGTCCCACCGCTCCCTCGGCGGCGACGCCCGCGGTCTTTTGTGCACTGGCGGCCCGTAGTCCGCCGCGGCTCTCGACTCTTCGCGTTTCACCCTGTAATCCGGGGACGCGGGCCGCTTGGTGCTCGTGGCTGCTGCTGCTGCTGCGGACGGCGTCAGGGCCTGGCTCACCCCGGACAGAAGCGACTGCTGCGTCTCTGTCCGTACCACCCCTTTCGCGCCCGACCCCGTCGTCTGCCGCGCGATCGCAAACCCCAGGTCCCGCGCGGCTATCGCGTCCGTGCCTAGATACAGGTGCCGTTGCGCGAACCGCTTGATGGGCGGGTCTGAAAGCGGAGTGAGCCGGACTCATGGAGAGGTGCATGCGGCCTACCAGCGGGGTATACTTCCGTTATCCGTTTCTCGAGCTTCTGCGACGCCTCCAGATCCCCGTACTGGTACTCGTATCGCGCCCAGCGCTCCCACAGCGGGCGCGCGCGATCGGACGGGAATGTCGTGATCACGCGCTCAAAGACAGCGCGTGCGTCTGTGGCATGTGTCAGTCAACCCCGCACAAAACGAGCAAGGCGAACTCAACTGTTCTCGTCATTGACGGAGATGAGGAAACCGAGGTACCGCAGCACGTATTCGATCTCGTCTCCGAACATGTCCAGCCCCCGCTCGAAAATTCGGCTAGCCACGTCTACGGCGCGGTTGCAATGGTATTCCATCAGAGCTGCGGTCTGGGTTCAGCGGCAGTCTCAACAGCGAGAGACGCGGGCTCTTACCTGCAGCTTCGTACGTCTCCCAGGGCGTCCAGCGGTCTTTCCTGGCTCTGCCAAACACGGCCCGAGACGCTTTGAAGTTCTCAGCCCGTCTCGCAAAGCGCATGTACATGATCCACACAAGCCCGTACTGGGTCCGGCGCTCTTCCAGTTCTTTCGATTTCGGCGGCTTTTCATCGGACGTCTGGGTAGCAAACGACGAATGGTTCGAGTGAATGCCCGCTTCGGTCGTTGGAGGCGCGCCTGTCGCGGTATCCGCCGCAGCTGCGCCAGTGGACGAGAAGGACGAGGCCGCCGAGTTGACCCGAGCCTCGAGCGCTTCGAGATCCGTGCGAAGGACAGTGAGGAACTTGTCGAAGGTCGCGTGAACGTCGGTGAGTTCCTTTCTCGATTCTTGAAGCTCGGCGTAGGCAAAGTTGAGCAGGAAGCTAGGTCATCTGTTAGTCTGGAAATTCTCACTCGGGTACGGCTCTACCTTGACGGATTCGCCTCGATACCGGCTTTCAACAGTGTCAGAGCCTCCCCATGCTTGCCGACGCTGCTGCTCCATGCATAGGCCATATACCTAAACAAGACCATCAGACAATGAAATCTCGCAACGGCACGGGAATTACCATATTTCACTGTAGAATCGCATTCGGACAAGAGCCTTTCGATACACACCTTGCACTCTGCTGACTAGCGTAGCCTTGTCTTTGTCCTCGATTTCGAGCGGATTGCTTTCTTCCCATTTCAGGTAGTTTTTCCATGCACCCACCAGTGCACGTTCGGGCTGGTTGAATGTCGGCAGAGACGGAAGGAAAATGGTCGGTCGGGACGTCGACGATGGAGGTGGCGGCGGCAGCAGCGGGCCAAGGTGTTTTTGGAGTTGTCGAAGGACGGTACGGGCTTGCATGTGTGAGGGCGAGAGGTCAGCCATGAGCTTTTTGGCCTGCATTGGTCCGTGAGTTCGCACGCATTGACAGAAAGATGGACTATATTTACGGTGATTTTATTCAGGCCCGTCTCAAAAGCCTCTAGTTCATGCCACAGCCTTTCGACGTTATCGAGCGGGATCTGGACCGCACGGTTGTATATTTTTCGCAGGCCGTCCATCTTTTGCTGCTCATCCCAAGTCGTGCTACACTGGATTCAATGCGTTCAAATGAGGAAGGGCATTCAACTCTGGCACGACAAACCTCTCCCGATTTTATAAATTGAATATAATCGTTCCATATCTCACCGCTGTCCTTATCTTGACCGATGTGATTCAAAGCGAATTCGTATGCTTGACGGATATTATCGCGTGCTTCTGGTCCAGTGTTCAGTCGCCTGTGGCATGAAGTCAGACGTGACACCGCAACAAGGAGGGTGGCAACATTTACCTGACGTATGTGAGGTAAAATTTCCACAAGTCCACCGAAGGAGACGGCACCAAGAAACGCTTGAACAAACCACCCGCCAGTTGAAGGGCCGCCGGGGTCAGGAAATGACTCAGATAAGCGATCTGCGCCGAAGACTTGCATGCATTATATATATTCAACTTCGTGGTCGATCTGCAAACAGAAACCCACACACCGTATTCGGATAAATCTCGAGCAACCCATCATAGGTTTCCTTTACTTTCTCAATGTCACTATCTTCAGCAAGGTCGACGAGTCTTCTCCACCCGTCTGGGTTCTGTGGATTGTCACGCAGCTGCTTTCGTAGCGCATCCCACTCCGAAACCGGTTCCTGAAGTACAGTTGACGCGTCTTCTTGTGAGTTTGGTTGAGTTTCAAGTGCCTCGGCCTTGAGTTGGTTGAGGGCGTTCAGTATTTCTGACGAAGGTTGTGTCTGGTCCTCATCGGTTGATATTTCTGCCGAACCTGTTGACTTCACGTCCGCAGGTGGTGGTTCGGACATGAGCTTCTGGGTTGAGTTAGTCGCGATGTAGCTAGTCCAACTTAAGACTGATACTTTTCTGGGAGAAGAAGTTGCCTTGGTTCAATGAGGACAGTACCCGACCAATGATTCCCACGCCTCAACGCTGGACGGAATGCCTTTGCTTGGGATTTCACAACAGCCAGATCATGAAGATGCGCCTTACTTCAAGTCATTGTCTGAGCTCGATTCTTGGGCTGTTAAACCGTCCAAGAAACTAACAGGGATCTTGAAATATTGCGCCCGACGTCACGGCATAGTAGGTGGCGATAATCAAGGAAAGCTCTTGGTAGGATGGCGACAACTCGTGTGCTATCACCTAGCTGACTGCTTGACATAATAATATAAACAAGGTTTGCCATGATTACAAGGTGAGAATCTCGATCCATCAAGGTGACTCGAACACTGACTCGACCATGACTCACTGATATATATAGGGTGGATATACGGAAAACCCATATTCGCTGTCGTACACCTTCAACTTTTGGCCACTATGTGACACTTTCGTGTAGTGAGAATTATATCTTGTACACTTGAACTCACCCTCTGAGTTTGTACCAGCTTCTCTCACCACTGCGTCACGGTTCCTCCCCCGGGATGGATAACAGCAGCCCATCGACAGGGCGTTAAAATTCTGGGGACGTTGCACGTATACATACTTTTGTCGCTTCCGTCACCCTCTAATATCTATGTTTGACCAGGATATTTGAAGGATCAGCAGAGGCAGATTGTCTTCGTCTTCTGGTAGGCCACCCTCCGAATTCAAAAACAGGCCCGGCAATTCCCTCCACTAGGGTTTCAGTACCCGTGTCCCGTCACTATGCTAGGTTGTTGGCCGATCTTGCACATCAACGTGGTTTCGACGGATATTTGCTCAACTTCGAGTGTCCACTTCGAGGTGGCACTGAACAAACCAAAGCGTTAGCTGCATGGAACACATTACTGCAGTTTGAGCTTCGAGCAAAGGTTGGCCCTCATTCGCAGGCCATCTGGTTTAATACTCCATTTCTCGGCGTGATATGCGTGTTTACATATTATTTTCTGAATAGGTATGACAGTGTCGTTTTTACGGGCCAGCTCCGATGGCAAGACAGATTAAATAGTTTCAACCTCCCTTTTTTCCTGTCATCCACCAGTTTCTTCACAAACTATAGCGTGCGTACTGTGTTTTCTTCCGACAATTGCATTACCAACAAGTGTTCCCCAGTGGCCACCTCATTACCCTAATCTTACCGCTCAGTACTTTCTCAGTCTCAATCCATCCATCGTTGGTGGTGGTGAATCGGCCGACGGGCAGCCAAAAACTCTACAAAATATTTTCATGGGTGTTGATGTCTGGGGGCGCGGAAGCCACGGAGGTGGAGGCCTGGGATGTTATAAAGCAATTACTCACATTGATCCTCAATCTCTTGGGCTGAGCGTTGCACTTTTTGGACAAGCGTGGACGTGGGAAAGCGAACAGGATAAACCTGGCTGGACTTGGGAGAGTTGGTGGGAGTACGAAAGGAAACTGTGGGTGGGCCCTCCGAAAGGGACTGTAAGCATACCGGAGGCTCCCAGGAAGCCGGGAGAACCGGAATGTATCCATGGGCCATTCATACCCCTTAGCTCATTCTTCCCGAGGAACCCCCCGCCCAATCCTGCAGATCTCGCTTTTCACACCACATTTTGTCCCGGTGCGGGCCGCATGTGGTTTACAGACGGTACCAGGGTGTTCCAGGCGGAGAATGGGTGGACTGATATCGACAAGCAATGTTCGTTGGGTGACATGTTGTGGCCGCGTCCGACCCCCGCTTGGGAAGGAGAGTGGACGGACAACGCCCCAGAGGCGTCTTCCGCGTTGTGTATGGATGACGCTTGGAATGGAGGAAGCTGTCTTCGTCTTGCTGTATCTTGCCCTGGATCGGAATCGGACGCTGAAGACGCATTCTTCCGATGTATATGGCTGCCCGTCCAATCGTTGGCTGTTACTGGACGAATGTCGTACGAAGCTGCTGCTGTCTACAAAATTGATTCCAGTACTCATGTTGAGCTTGACTTGGGTTTATCAGCAAAGTTGCTCGGAGGCGGCGACGAGGCTGTTGAACTTTCCCCTTGCACGGTCAACTGCGGTGACCTGCCTGGCGGCTGGAGACGATTGTCCATCCGATTCGTGGCGAATCTAGCTGATACTAGCCTTGACGCCATAGTCGCCATTGGACTCATTATTGGCTTCGCACCAGAGAACCCCACTCAATGCTTTGACTTCTCGATTCTTCTAGGCCAACTGAATGTCTTCCCCACTCGTCCACCAACTGCATCTAGCCACCATCCGTGCATCTTGTGGGCGGACTTCGAGCGTGTCGTATCGGAGGTCCCAGCGAACCGTACGTCGGGAATTCTCACTTGGGATGTGGCCGTCTCTTTAGCGCCTGTGACCGTCGTCAAGGTCACCTCACCAGAAGATCCCGTTCCTGTGTGGGAATTAGACACGTCCGAACGTTGGTTCCCTTCTTTCGTCTACTTCAATATATATGTTCAGCGTCATTCGCCCGATGTGTCTGTTGGAGGGCCTGAGAGCGCCATGTGGATTGGAACGACAGGTCTTGGTGGTAGAGACAATTGGTTTGTTGTCCCGGAGCAGGTGATCCCCGTTGTTGGACCCGGGAACGCAAACAAGACGAAGAAGGTCCGGTTCTATGTACGTGGTGTCACTGATCATGGCGAGGCCTTGCAATGGGACCAGTCAGTATTTGTAGATGTTGGCTTGTAGTATCTAGCTAGTCTACCACATTATACCCGCACAATGGGTGTCCAGTACATGATTTTACTATTGTTTCCCAGGAAGCCATTCATCATGATCAGAGCTATCCACCAGAGTTTGTTAGTGCACAACCAACCGTTCAAGTATAGATGAACCACAGTATGTGTACACCGTGACTGTATGTATAACACAATATGTACGGGCAGTGCAACTCGGAGGCACATTCTACATCGACATTTTAACCATAAAACCGACCAGCGTCGATACAAGCCACTCAAGAGACAAAACTCAACTGCTCAACGCGCATACGGGTGGTAGTTATGCTGTCCTCTTTGCCCGGCCCTCTGCGGTCCAACACCGGCGCCACCCATCCCAGGCCCTCCAGGCCCACCCCGAGGTCCCCTCGGAATGTTCGGATTCATCCCTCCGCCGCCCTGCATCATTCCCGGGGCAACGCCTCTCCCCATCCCTCCCATCCCAGGTGCGCCACCCATGCCCATGCCCATGCCCACACCACCCACACCCATTCCCATCCCAGGCCGCATACCTCCTCCAAAACCGCTAGGAGCACCCATACCGGCCATCATCGGATTCACGCCCATTCCGCCACCCATAGCGGCACCCATCATGGGATTTAGCTGGGCGGCTCCTGTCATCTGGAACATACGAGTGTATAGTGCTGCGAGGGCTTGTGGGTCAAAGGGCGTGTTACCGCTGGGTGCCGCAGCAGGAGCGGCAGCACCAAAGCTTTGCTGTCCAGAGAATCCGCCTGGGCTTCTGGAAAATTCGCCCGATTCTTCGCGCTCGTTGGGATAGCTGTCTCTTTGATACCGGGGTTGTGCCAATTTCACATCGATCTAAAGATAGATTAGCTAGCATCACCAGAAGTCAGTTAAGAAGACATGATAACTTGCCACTTTCCCGTCAATTTCCAGATTGCCAAAACCAAGGAAAGGTTGGACATTTGTATCCTCGAACGAGACGAACCCAAATCCTTTGCTTCTGCCGGTTTCCCGGTCCAACATTACGGTCGAATCAATGACCTTACCAAACTGACTGAAAAATTCGCGCATGGATTCTGAGGTCACACTTCCAGCAAGTCCTCCGATAAATAATTTTGTGGCACGTTGGTGCTCTTGGCGTGGAATGGCTCGTTTGGGGTCAATCTGATAATATACACGTAAGACTGCAGTCATCGGACCATGAGTTGCGAAACGCACAATCTTGCCGTCCAAAAAGTGTTCACGGACCATCACCGCGTTGACACTTGCGGGTTCCTCGAATGTCAAGAACGCGAAACACCGCGAACGTCCAGCAGCATCGCGCATGATAGTGCAGGCATCGACTTTACCAAACTGCGAAAAGTAATTCCTGAGGGACTCTACAGATACTAATTTAGTACTACGATGGGAGGTAATAACGACGTATGTACCATCTGTTGTGTCCCAGTTGAGACCACCGATAAACATTTTGCTATAGATGGCAATGAACACCCAGAGGAGTCGAGCGCAGTAAGGAGCACGGAGTAAGCGGAAAGCAAAGACTGGTATTAGTATCTAGACATTGCAAGTCACGACAGAGGAGAAAAGAATGGGATGACTCTACTGTGTGTGTACAATGCTAGCCTAGCCTAGACTTAGAGAAGCCAGATACGCTAGTGCTAGCTAGCCTAGTCCTAGTCCTAGTGTACTCACCCTTCGTCTTTCATTTCGGATGGTCTGACCGTCCGTTCCGGAACAGGAATGCTTGAATAGCCGCCGTCATGTCGCTGGGGAGGCGGTTCTCTGTATTCGGCGGGCTGTGGTTGTTCGTATGTCGGAATCTGCTGCGTGATTGGAGGGTTGTAGGTTGACGGCGACGTATTGGTAGAATTCGAAAAAGATGAGGCATTCAAATCAACAGGTGCCCGGGGTTCGACTTTTGGTACGATTGGTGTAGTTGCCTCGGCGTGGTTGGCAGTCGATGGCGTCTCCGCCAGGGTTGGTTCTATCGCTGACGACTCTTCCTTCTCATCTTGAACTTGGTCGGTGAAGTCGGTTTCATCGTTTCCATAGAGATCTGCGAGTAAAAAGTGAACATTGCAATTGTAGCCATAGGTTGGGATACCCACCGCCGTACAAATCTGCGTCGAGGTTGTCGGACATAATTCAGGTTGGAGCTGTAAGGGAAAAAACCGGGTGAGATATGTCACGGCTCACGTGGAGTCACAGTCATTGCCAGTGGCGCGTCCGAGTTCCTCAAAATGTCTTCGAGAAGCCAAAACCGGGATGTAGTCATCGGAATTCTGGGTAAAGTTTGCAAAATAAATCTCAATCATGGATATTGATCGTTGTTCAGCTTTACAAGGCGCTTTTGCGGAACATCAGGCCTCGCTTCAACGACTCTCACTTGATAGGAATATTGTCGTGGTCCTCGTACGTACCGTCAATGATTTGGATGGATGTGATGCGCTGATTATCCCTGGTGGTGGTGCGTGGTCTAAGAATACTACAGATAAACTCTTGCACTGACATGTGATCCGCAGAGTCAACGACTATCGCCCTCCTGGCGCGCCTCGCAGGGCTGCTAGAACCTTTGCGGGAATTTCGAAAAACAAAACCCGTCTGGGGGACTTGTGCAGGCGCCATATTGCTCTCTCAGTCAGTAGACGACGGTGCGAAGAGCGGTGGGCAGGAACTGTTAGGAGGTGTGTCAATCACAATAGCACGGAATGGATGGGGTTCCCAGGTATATTCCTTGTTGACTCCATCGGGCCCTGATTTTACGATTTGTTCCGCAACAATAGGTCGAATCCTTCGAAGCTGCAATATATGTTGATTGCCTCCGTGAAGCCTATCGGCCGTTCACGGGCATTTTCATCCGTGCTCCCGTCAGTTGTTTCCGTCTCCACAGCCCGATGCGTAACTTACAAGAATTACAGGTCATTCTCAGTTTGGTTCCTATGGCCCATGATCCCCCAATCGAGGTGATTGCCCGTCTGCCACCTGTTAACCTCCATCTTTCACAAACCTTGGTCTCTCCTGACGAGGACAACACGAACCCGTGCGAGCCTAAAACCATCGTTGCATTACGCCAAGGCCTACATTTTGTAACAACTTTTCATCCGGAACTGACAAGAGACAATCGTTTCCACGACTACTTCATACGAGAGTGTGTGTTCCCGGTCGTTACGTGACTTTGTAAGTTGACTTGCGTTTGCTATATATTTATCACTTGACATTCGCTACAGGGCTTGTTAACGGGCGGTTTAAATCGCCCATCCTTCTCAATACATTTATACGCCCACTACTATCTACTGCTTGCAGAGTTCACGTGTCAAATACTAGCTCAGCGACTGTTGTACAGCAGTAATCTACTGGCTTCGGCCGGCGACTTTCGTCGGCTTATGTGATAATCCGAGCCATAAGGTAAGAATTTGTTGCCGTAAAGGCTCCTTTTGGTCTCTTCTTGGTCGACAAGTCCGAGTCTGAAACTACTGCTATCGCAATGATTCCGCATGGCAGCGCCATTTACGTATAGCCTGAGGTGCTTCCAACTTATATATAATATACGGCTGTGACCCAACAGGTAGTAAGTTTTCGTACCCGTCTTACCATCAGCAGACGTCATTATGCTACTCGTATACAGGTTCATACTACTCCTAGCTGCTTGCATCCCCTTCACGACCGCTCGTTATGTGCGCAAAAGCGAGCTAATGGCCCGACAAAGGGAAGCGGTGAAACGATGGCAGGGTGCTGGTTCTCAAGTGACGAAGAGAGCCGAAGTCAAGAACATATCATTCTCCAACCCCAAGGCTTCCGGTTGGTTTGGTTGAAATCGCCTTTTAAACGAGTCTTCACTCATTTTAGGACCATGACAGAGTTCTACGTTGATGGAACTACCATCCCCGAGGTCAATTTTAATGTAGGGCCGAGCTGGAGCGGATTATTGCCGATCAGCGCCGATCCCGACGAGACGCGAAAAGTGTGTTTTATTTCTAATAACAAGTAATGACCGTGGCCGAGGCCGACATGTTTCACCAGTTGTTCTTCTGGTTCTTCCCCCCTGGTCCACAGGGAAGTCTTGATGATCTCATTTTCTGGTGTGGCACACGCGTTCTCTCTACAGTTACGATATTCTAATAATTTTGAAGGACGAACGGTGGACCTGGATGCTCTTCACTCGAGGGTCTACTGCAAGAAAATGGAGTTCGTAATGATACAATTTCTCCGACGGTCTCGGGTACTTATGTTGGAACCTTTTGTGGCTTAGCCTTTTAGTTGGAGCTGGGGCCAGGCATTACCTACACAAAATGCATTCAGCTGGACCAATCTCTCAAGCATCTTATTTGTGGAGCAACCTGTCGGCACAGGCTTTTCTCAAGGTACACCTAACATCAAGGTACAGGTTTAGTTTAATCCACGGATGGGCCTCGTAACTATCGTTCGGTTGCAGAATGAAAACGACCTCGCCAAGCAGCTCGTCGGTTTCTTTCAGCAATTCTTGGAAGTGTTCTCAGAATTGAAAGGGAAAAAGTTCTATTTGACGGGCGAAAGTGTGCGTTTTCTTCATCTGGTTTTCGTCAACAGATAGCCTCATGAATCTTTAGTACGCGGGAAGATACATCCCTTGTGAGTAGCAAACCTTAATTTTTATTGATAGTGATTTTAAGATATGGTCTCAGATATTGCAAATTTCATATACGAGAATACAACTGCTCTGGACCTTGACCTTCAAGGTGTTTGGATTAACGATCGTACGTTTTTATTAGAGGTTCAGAGGATGCCAGAAGTACTCAACTCTAGGGTTAGCCACTCTTTCATGGGACGTCGTCCAAGCGCAAATCCCCGCTGTGGACTTTGTTCACAAATATGAAAGTGTCTTTGCCTTCAAGTGCGTGTCGCCCTCTGTCGCTACCACAGAATCTGACGAAACCTCACATATCTTCAGTCAGTCGTTCATGGCTCACCTCGATTCAAGGGCCGCAGCTTGTAATTATGCGGGATACGTTTCACGGCATGTCACCTATCCTCCACAAGGAATACTTCCCCTCCCGGGAAAATCTACGGACTTCGACACGGGATGTGATCTCTGGGATGAGATTTATCAGGCTGCTCTGATCCTTAACCCCGCTTTCGATATTTACCGGATATTCGACACTGTAAGTAATTGGCTTAGCGCGAAAGCAGGATCGTGGCTCATATTTTATCTCAGTACCCAATCCTCTGGGATGTCCTGGGCTTCCCGTATGCTTTCCTTGTTTTCCTGATACAAGTAGTTACTGATTTAGCCGCCAGCGGCTCTTCTGACCACACGCAGGCCCCTCCTATCTATTTCGATCGCCAAGATGTCAAAATGGCGATCCACGCACCCGTCAACGTGACTTGGACAGAGTGTTCTGACGCAGATGTATTTGTCGACCGAGACAGAAGTTTACCGCCAGCATTTACTGTGCTGCCAAATGTGATCGAGAAGAACAAGAGAACTGTCATTGTCCACGGCCTTGCTGATTTTATTCTCATTGCTGAAGGGTGAGTCTACTGGAAGACGACTCCACGATTGCCGTCACTCACTTTATGCACAGAACGAGAATTGTGATACAAAAGTAAGTGATGTTGATACAGCCATGGGGTACGATTCACCCAAAACGGGTGCATTTTTCAGTATGACATGTGAGTTTGCCTGTCCGCGGCGCGTCCTCTTGTCTAATCAACCAATGTCAGGGGCCGGTGCGCAAGGTTTCCAAACCCCCATCACAAACGACAGTTTCGTCGTCGACAGCATGGGAGCGTTTGGCACCGCCCACTCCGAGCGTGGTTTAACATACTTTGAGGTTCCACTCAGTGGCCATATGTTGGTTTCACATATTTTTTTTCCGAACTTTATTGTCGTACTGACATTGAAATATCCAGGGTTCCACAGTTTCAGCCAGTAGTGAGCTGTGATTATTGATTCGAAGTGACTCTCTCTCACAAACATCGATTATGTGTACTAGGCCGCTTTCCAGATTATGCAGTTCCTCATGGGATTTAGGGCAACGCCGTGACTGTAGGCTCCAGTCGCGACGTTGATGTCTTGGGGTGAACAAAAAACACTGGCAGTTCTCGTGACTGTACCTTGGGAATGGCGTACAAAGAAACCCGAGTTGAATAGCGATGAATCTTTTGCCAATGACCAAATAACAAAACCTTAGGGTGTTCCTCCGATGGCAGTTTCTTCCCGGTTTCCCCGGGGTCCCCGCTTGGTTGATGTATGTGAAATACCCTCTGGACATGGAGAAACGGGAGTTATCCGCTCGAAAGCGGGGTTCTACAGGTCTCCTTTTTTCGCACAGTGGTGAAGTCACGTGCACGACGTCCTGCTCCCCACCTTAGGCCATTTTGCGCTTTATCCGTATCTTTGATCTTTGATGGACTTGGGCACCACTCTACCTTTTTTGTTTTTTGCTCCGTATGTACCTTGCCACCCGCATCATTGCGTCCAATTTCTCTATAGGCAGATTTTGAGGCAGGGAATCGGCAGAGGGTGTAAGTATCAATACAAACGGATATCTTAATGGCGGTAAGAGTGTCGTCTGGAGCGGCTAGCCAATCCATTGACAGCGTTTGTTTTCTGACTGAATGTTCTGCCAGTGGCACTGGCAGCTATTGTGCGTGTGTAATTATCGTCACTTGCTCATCATCGGTGCCCGTAGCTTCCAATCAGGTTCGACGTGTTATATCTAGGTATACCTTAAATCCATGGGCATGCCAATGCGCAGATAGCAGGAGATACATGCACATACATAGTATGCGTATGGTATTGGACGAACCTCTGTCATCGCATTTGGGAAAGAAGACCATGGTCCGTGACATAGTCTTCAATAGAGCGGAGACCAGCGCGTATTGGAGAGTATACGTCTTGATTCCGGGCCGGACTTCATTCCAAACGCAGCTGATGTGATTGCCGTAATAATCAAATCGACAACATAGACAAAAGCTCAGAAGTCGTGGAAGTGTGCGCATATCACTTCTTGGCTCTGGCTTTTGGCTTCTTCTTGCTTTGCTGTATCAGCTTGTCATTGCCAATATCATCAGAACCTTTCCTCTTCTTCTCATCGTCCGAATCGCCGCCGACGTCTGGTTCCAGCTGAAGGGGGTGGGTGCGAGGGGAAACGTCAGTGGAGCAACCGTCAAAGGCTGGCAAAATCAAACACATACATCAAAGGCCTCCTCGAGATCCGGGGCGGCATCTCCCGCGAGCTTCTTCGGTGCTTTGCCCAAATCCTGCGATTTGTGGAAAGGTATTGGATGTTCCTTTGCATTGTATCTGAACAAAATTCTGCGTAAATATATATTTATTAGGACTAGACATCGTTGTACACACTTCTTCGTCAACGCTGTCTTTGTGGCGGTCGATATTTTCTTCAAAACGACATCGTCCTTGTTCTGGTCGACGCCCAGTTCAACGAGAGCGTCCCAGTCTTCTTTGGAAAGGTAATACCCATCCATGCGGTCGATGACGTCTTCTATGGCAGACTGCGTACAGAGAAAACATTATAAGCATTAAACGTACATAGGTTGGGAATTAGTCGAATGAAATTAAGACTTACCGCGCCAAGATCCATCAGCGGCTTGACAATGTGGGGAAACAGAGCAGGCAAATAAGATTGCCTGATCTCAGACTTGTCCCCAGAAACCTTGAGCCGCATACGAATTTGGATGTCGATCAACTGTCGATTCAGTTTGTTCTGTTTGGAATTCTGACCAAGCCACCTGCAGACGCCAGAATGATCAGCCATACGTCATATGAACATGGGGTTGTTCTTACTGGGGGAAAGTCATCCCATTAGCACCACCATACCCCGAAGAGGCACCGTACAGGAAAGAGGCAGGACGGACGGACGAGCATACTGCGTGTAAAGGCATCAAGGACCAATGTTGTTCAGGTCTGACGGGAAAGAAATGGTTCAGGACAACTGTACCTTTCGCAAAAGGCTGCCTACCCGTGTATTAATGCGTCAACCAGGTCAGCATCAGAGACGGAGGAAGCTGCACGATCCATCATCTCAAGCTGCTTCATTGTCTTCTCTGGTCCTTCCAAATTACGTATTCGGACAGGCGTTGTCTTGAAATAATTTTCCTGCCAAGGTAAAGCCATAAGCTGGAGGGAGCTGGTTGTTCGCCAGAAGTGTATTACCTGAATGAACAGAGGCACAAAGGAAGGATCATGGAAATATAGCTCCATTTTATCGCCAAGCGACTCCCGCGAAGTGGGAGAGAACATGTACGGTCCTAACATCTTGTGCGTAATATCGAACGGACTCATCATGGAATATTTTTCATTCATTTTGGCACTTGAAATAAACCGTGAGCAATTTATGTACTTTGGGCTGGAGTGCAGGAACGTACAGATTTTTGCCCTCATCAAAACTCATCGAGTCGCTGGACAATCTCCAAGTGGATAACATATTGAGAACTTGTCGAATGTCGGACTGGGCACCTGCGATAAGTTGGTCGATGACGTTTGCGGGGATCTTCATATGTTCTCTGCAAGCATGGTTTAGTAGGGGTTTTCCGTAGGCGAAATAATTACAGCATACTTGAATGCAATAGTCAAGATCCTTGAGCGCACTGCAGCAGCTTCCGGTCTACCTTGACGGTTAGATGACGAAGATGGATGTTTTTTTTCTGAAGACAAACTTTCGGAATGTGAGGTTGTACGTGGAAGCCATGAGGGGTTTAAGCTTTTGTGCGGTGCGGTCGTTTGCGATGCATATGATAGGAATCTGTCTCATCATTGTTAATCACAGAATTGAACGACCAAGAGACACAAAAAACCTTGGTCTTCTTGATTAGAGCATTCAATGCACCGACGCCCCCTCTGTCACCAGCAGACATCCCGTCGACTTCGTCCATGATAAGACACGATCTGTCCGTAATCATGACGCCAGCAGCGTTCGTGCCCTATGTGCCGTCGTCAATTACGAAACGAGCAACAATATGAATGAGGATACTTCAGAGCCTCCAATCCACCCGTCGAGAGACTTATTATTGACGTTCATGCCATTCTGCAATATATCCATTCGTCAGCGCATCGTCTACAACACGAAAGCATAGGAATCTCACTTCAACAAGCTTCTTACTCCTCGCATCACTCGCATTCAGTTCAATGGGTGTAAACCCCTCAATTTTCGCGACCAAATGTGCACTGGTCGTTTTCCCAATTCCAGGTGACCCCGTAACCATCACGGCACGGAAAACGTTCATTCCGTTCTTGCCTGGCTTCCTGAACCCGGACTTGAGGCTGTTCGGCCTATAACCAAATTCGTGACAGGCATTAGGTTGAGAGCAAGACGAAAGGCTAACCAGTCATGCAACCACAGCTGCAATTTTTCGACTTGACCTTTGTTTCCGCAAATCTCCTTGAGCGACCGCGGAGCATAACGCGTAGTCCAAAGCTGAGAAGACGCGTCGACGATCTTCGAACTGCTAGCGATGCCATCTATCAGCCACTCCCACCAAGAGACAAGCCTACATACCTCCCCCCAGCATCTGCACGTTCCTTGGCGGCTTTCCTCTCCGTCTTCTCCATTTCTTTTGCACCTTGTCTGATCGCTTCCTGCTCTTTTTCCAGTTTCTTCTTAAACTTTTTGTCCATCGCTGCCCCTCCTGGTCCCTTCCTTGTGCCGATTAGGTTGAGAAATCCATCCTCATTGAGAGTTCTAAGGCCGTGTTTCTTGATAGCGGCGAGTTTGCTGGGGCCAGCATTGTCTCCGAGAACGACATAGTCTGTTTTTGACGATGGTTGACCTACCACGCGTCTGTTCGACGATGAGAGTGAGCATTCTTTGCAGTTGATTGTTTTAGCAAACTCGCCCTCCGAATCTCTTTGCCAGGTCTATGGCTTCCTCGCGAGAGAAACTACTCAATTCGCCAGTGAACACAAATGCAAGGCCGGATAGACAATCGGGAGAAGCAGGTTCTGGGACAGTTTTGGACCCAGAAGCGACAGGACCAGCTCTAGGCGCCATGTCAAACGACGAGGTCGATGTGTCACGCGAGGTCACGAAGGGATATTACCACGTGACAATGTCACGTACCGATCAACGCCTCCTCAACGTACAACTCTACTACATAGAATACAGTGTAGGCCCGGTCCTTGATCCAACCCCACTCCTTGAGCTCACCAAACCACACCTGTTTCCCAAGTCCTCTTGCACAGTACGTAGTTGATATATATTCTTGATGTATGCAAAGTTTGAAGAGCCCTGAACTTGGTGTTCTGGAGCCCTGGCAAGAGGGTGACGTTTTGGGCAAAATTGAGACCCACTCCTTGAGCCACCTTGTTATTTTATTTTCATTTGCAATTCTCATTTGCTGGAAATTCTGATCAGGCAGACAAATTAGAAATACACTTCATGAATGTTCTGATATTTTAGTTCTATTTTCTTCGAGATGTGCAAGGTTATAGAATCAAATTATGAAGTTGTGGCTCAAGGACCGGGCCTACACTGTATTTAATAAATTATTCCATGTGTTGGAAGTGCGGCAGAATCTGATCAACTCAAAGCTGCACCCTCTTTAGCAGAATAACATGCTGACTGGCCCGGGTCCTGACAGCGAATCTCGGAGCCGTTGCCCCTTGGGTTACCTCGGACATTACCCCTTGTTACTTATCTTTACGAAAGCGTCAAAGAAGTAAAAAACGACATATCAGACATGATGGGTTCCTACACGTGTATCTGTTAATAGTAGCTGTTAATTTCGCAAATGCTCATGTCCACTGAAGGCAAGTTCAGACCAAGTGCCTTGCGCTGAAAAAACTGGTTCATGCAACACTCAACAGAAGCCCGTTTCTTCCCATGCAAAAACGTGTTGTGAACAAAACCCCATCACCGTATGGCAGGCGCATGGGCCTGGATTAGGTGTTGGGCCTAGATTTTTTTTCCTCGGTTGATTACTGTATCGGTGATGGTTGATCCGAAACGTTGAGAGGCTTAGGAACCGGTTGCCCATATAAAGTGCCATACACGGGGAGATCGGCGACGAGCGAATATAATTCAGGTACTCATCGATCCATATCGAGCCATCCTCGGACTGGGATACCTTAAAAAACTCCAACTTGGCAATGAAGTTCGTTATCCACGTTTTCCCCTAAACCTACGAGCTCATAAAGTCTCCCATCTTCTCTGGCTTTTGCCCAGGACCGACGTTCATTATTTACGTTCCTTCAATGTCTCCTCTTCTAACGTTTTCACTTGTTTTGCTGGCCGTCGTCAGTTCTTCAAATGCGTACTGGTTGATGGGTCTTAGTTCGTGTTTGATCTATTTTCTCGACCATCGCACAACCATGACGTTGTTATCGTGCCAGAAAACGTCCTTACCGTTCAGCGCATGGATCCTATTGTCAATCCTGGCGCAGTCTCTGGTCATGTTCACACGAGTAATGCTCCTTCTTGCATACCAGGTCTCCAAGCATCGCTGATACCTGGTTAGTTTTTGGCGGAAGTAACTTCAAATTCAACACCTCCACGGATTCTCTTCGCCAAAGCGAGTGCACGTCAATTCCTATCGTTCAAGACAAGAGCAACTATTGGTTCCCAGTACGTTCAGAGCAAACTGTCCTGGGTATCTGACTGACTGTGATTTTGTGCTAGCAACTGTACTTTGAGTGAGTGCCTACGTAATTCAACAAGGTGGTCCTAGTTGACCTCCTTTGCTCAGATGGGCTAACGGAAGTTTCACCTCTCTTACCGGAGGCGCTGTCGTGTATGTGCTACGTTCTTGCGGCTATGGTATTCAACTGATCTCCCTTGCAGTTGTAATATATTTGGCCTATATCCTCACCCAAATATCCTAATTTTTATGTAGACTACCTCTTCAGCAACACACCCGGCGCCACGACGGCATTCCCTGACAACGTGCGTTTCAAAATTTCTTCAACTGATGATTTTCTCACTCCATCCAACATTAGTTCCGTATGATCAGTGGTGCGTAAACATCGTATAAAATTTTATCCATCTTATCAATCCTGAAATCATCAGGGGACCCAACGCTTCGCGGATACGATCCATCAAGCTTCGCCCAACAAGCAGTGACGTTCCTTTGCTTGGACTTCAACGGGGTATCCACTCGCTTCAATTCGCTCCCCGCCCAAACTTGCCCAAGCGGGATCCGCGCCCAGATCGTGCGTCCTTTGCAATTCTGTTTGATAGAGAGGGAAAACTTAATTCGTCCGATTGGTTGCAGAATTTTCCGAGCTGTTGGGACGGAAAGGCAAGTGTTCTGCTTGGCCGTCGTAAATTCTCATGTGACGCAATGGCTTCCCGTAGAATGTCGATTCCCCTACACACAAGTCGCACGTCGCGTTCCTCTCTGGCGGTCCAGACTCAGGCACCTGCAGTGACCCCAACTTTCCCGTCACACTCCCCCGCATTTTCATGGAGGTATGGTTCGAAGTTTCCCCGTTTTTTGACATAATCGATGAACTCTATGTACAGATGTACTGGAGTTCCAATAGTTTCGATGGGGTACGCAACCAGGCAATGAACACAAGCCAACCCTTTGTGTAAGCCGCAGCCTTCCCTCATGATCAATGAAACATAACTTGCGGTAACATATAGATACTCAAACGGAGATCCTACCGGTTTCGGCTACCATGCAGGTACGGAGAACCTATTAATACTTTTGCAAACATTTTTTTTTACTTGTTACCGTAGATTACATCAATGGTTGGGACTCAGGTGT
>QLPF01002356.1:0-17094 GCA_003314045.1 Hygrophorus pudorinus
GAGTTCAAAGTCCACTCCGTCATCCGCATTCCAGGCAACTCCTTCGTCGGCTATCCTGATATCGTCATTGGTCGTCAAAGGAGAGTACATCACGGCAAATCTCTCTTGTCCAACTCGATCTACAAGCCGCAGCGTTGACTCAGTTCCTCTTGCAGCTGTTTGATGTCATGAAGGCATCTCCGATCACTTGCCTAGGATACAACTTGTACACGCATGTCGAGAGGACGTTCAACACGGTTTTGCTGGTCATGCCGGACGACACAGTGAGCCTGGGAGTGCTCGGTGGCGACTTGCAGGATCATCACCAGAAGGATACTCACAACGAGCTTAATGTGACGGCGAGAAAACAAAAAGGCTATTTCATCGAGAGACTGATCTAGGTTATTCAGATATTGCCCAACCTCCCCTTTTATGACTTGCATCTAATCTATATGCGTACACGGCTTCTCCTTTCAAGTGCTCCTCCATTCTACATCAATCATTCGCAACTTCTGTCAAGAACCCCTCTAGGCGATATCGCGCGGAAGACAAATGAAACTGAAAGTATCCATAAATAAATTCTTGGCAGGCGACGTGTGCGGCCTTGTCATCAAGCGTAGTAGCCAACATGTCATGGATGAGCTGCTCAATCTCATCGCAAGTGTCCTCCAGGGTAGAGAGGAGTCCCTTGCCTGTTATCTTTGCCCGCATATGAATAAAATTCTCTTCGCCGTCGGAGTCTTCTTTGTAGAAGGAAAGGATGTCATTGAGACGATCTATGAAGGTGCACATGTCGGGTATAACCTGGACATATGTGCTGAGATCTGGGTGTCGGTAAGGAGGGAAGCAAGCATAACCGTACAGCGTGGGGTTACCGGACTTGAGGCGGATGTAGTCAGGGAAGTTAGGAGCACGAGGGTGAGGAGTGACATTTTCTGCCTCTAATAGGTTGCCGGTCATGAAGTCGTAGATGGAAAGAGCCATACAATTGGCTGGAATCGTATCAAAGTGGTCCCACAAACGAGGTATAAGTGTTTTGCAGAGGTATTCTAGGATCGGGTCTCTGTGGGGCTGTCCGGTAGCAAGGTCGCGCTGGAAGGATTGTAACATGTCGGGATATTGGCCGAGCATATCGTCGACATAGATGGTAATGGCAGTGATGATGGCGACGAGGACGATAATGTCGAGGGAGGTCTGGGGATAGCAAGCCGCCGCGATGATGCATGAGGCGTCGAGGTGAGGCTGTATAGTGGGAACGTCGATTTGATTTGCGAGCAAATCCTTCACAGCGGCAGCATGGACCTCTTCGATCGGTGGAGGATGAAACCGTATGTGCTGAGGTACAGTGCGTCTTAAAAACGACCAAAGGAGCCGCCGGACAGCGGGCATGTGGCTCTGTGAATTTACGGTTAATACTGCTTTAAAGAACGTGAACGCGAGTCGGCAGCTTACCAGGTCCCTTGTGGCAGCGACATCGTCAGTAAGTTGGGGCGCTGGGAGAAGAACATTACTCGAGTCAGTGGAAGTCACCTGAAGGGCCATTGTCGTAGCATGAAGGACTGGCGTCCAGCATTTAAAGGTTGAAGCCTTGAAAACAGTTTTTCCTCACCAAGCTGCATTATCGTTTTGTTGGTGGCGGCCGTAGCCATTGAATGGAGGTAGCCCAGCGGGTCATTGAAGGCATATCCCTTTTCAAGTTACCTCCGAGTCAGCCAGGGTACCGTTTACGACACTTATGGGGGTGTACAAGCGCTTACCGTGCTATGTACCCGTATAGCTCATGACAGCTGACGGTATACCGGTACGTCTGACTTTACAGACTCCGAGTCAGTACGTTTTCGCCTCACCTCACCTTCTTTTTTATCAACTTGGAGGATCTTGAAAATTTATTTTGCACTGGGAAGTTCGTGAGTTGACACTGGTGTTAAAACATGGTCAGCAGAATGGCTTCATTCTGAGGGTCACATCTTGAAGCCTATAAAATAATTTACGCCCCCCTCAAGCCCTTGCCCCTGTAGAGGGCTGTTGGTCTTAATCGGGTAATGTGTAGCAGCGCGCCGTGACACGACGTGACATGGTATATGCGCCCAAGATTTGTTAAAACGTAATGTGAGTGATCTGGGTAATAGTTTAATATTGACGGGCGGCACGTTGATAGCTACATTGAATATAAAGTGATACGGCCGCACACCCAAGGCGCATCCCTTGACCGACACTCGGTGGTGAGCGGTTTATCATCATGCCCAGCGTATTCAGGTTCAACGTCAGGACCGCCAAGTCCGTTCATTATAAATATCGACAGTAAACATGTAAGCGAGGCAACCCAAAGTTTTCACTCTGCTTTCTTAACTACAATGCCAAGCCGGCCTTTTCTACGAGCCTCCGTTCAGCAGACCCATTCAAAATCTTCGTCGTCCCCCATGGCTACGTGAGTCCCTCTCGTGGTCTTCAAAACATGAACTCATTGACGATGCGGCAGTTATAACGACAAGGAGGCCAGCTCTTGAGTCCCGGGATGACGAGTTCTCTATCGCTGGAGTAACAAAGGCTAAGAGTAGGGTCGTCCGTTTGCCGCGTGTCGCTGAGTCTCCCGTGCAGTTTGAGTGCAAAGTTTACTCCGTCATCCACATTCCAGGCAACTCCCTCGTCGGCTATCCTGATATCGTCATCGGTCGTCAAAGGAGAGTACATCACGGCAAATCTCTCTTGTCCAACTCGATCTACAAGCCGCAGCGTTGACTCAGTTCCTCTTGCAGCTGTTTGATGTCATGAAGGCATCTCCGATCACTTGCCTAGGATACAACTTGTACACGCATGTCGAGAGGACGTTCAACACGGTTTTGCTGGTCATGCCGGACGACACAGTGAGCCTGGGAGTGCTCGGTGGCGACTTGCAGGATCATCACCAGAAGGATACTCACAACGAGCTTAATGTGACGGTGAGAAAACAAAAAGGCTATTTCATCGAGAGACTGATCTAGGTTATTCAGATATTGCCCAACCTCCCCTTCTATGACTTGCATCTAATCCATATGCGTACACGGCTTCTCCTTTCAAGTGCTCCGCCATTTCTACATCAATCATTCGCAACTTCTGTCAAGAACCCCTCTAGGCGATATCGCGCGGAAGACAAATGAAACTGAAAGTATCCATAAATAAATTCTTGGCAGGCGACGTGTGCGGCCTTGTCATCAAGCGTAGTAGCCAACATGTCATGGATGAGCTGCTCCAGCTCATCGCAAGTGTCCTCCAGGGTAGAGAGGAGTCCCTTGCCTGTCATCTTTGCCCGCATATGAATAAAGCTCTCTTGGCCGTCGCATTCTTCTTTGTAGAAGGAAAAAATGTCATTGCCATAATTTATGAAGGTGCCCATGTTGGGTATGACCTGGACATATTTGCTGAGATCTGGGTGTCGGTAACGAGGGAAACAACCATAAGAGTACAGTGCAGGGTTACCGGTCATGAGGCGGATGTAGTCAGGGAAGTTGGGAGCACGAGGGTGAGGAGTGACATTTTCTGCCTCTGCCTCTAATTGGTTGCTGTTCATGAAGGCGTAGGTGGAAAGAGCCATACAATTGGCTGGAACCGTATCAAAGTGGTCCCACAAACGAGGTATAAGTGTTTTGCAGAGGTATTCTAGGTTCGGGTCTCTCTGGGACTGTCCGGTAGCAATGTCGTGCTGGAGGGACTGTAACATGTCGGGATATTTGCCGAACATATCGTCGACATAGATGGTAACGGAAGTGATGGAGGCGATGAGGATGTTAATGTCGAGGGAGGTCTGGGGATAGCAAGCCGCCGCGATGATGCATGCGGCGTTGAGGTGAGGCAGCATAGTGGGAACGTCGATTTGATTTGCGAGATAATCCTTCACAGCGGCAGCATGGATCTCTTCGATCGGTGGAGGATCAAACTGTATGTGCTGAGGAGGTGTAGTGCGTCTTAAAAACGACCAAAGGAGCCGCCGGACAGCGGGCATGTGGCTCTGTGAATTTACGGTTAATACTGCTTCAAAGAACGTGAACGCGAGTCGGCAGCTTACCAGGTCCCTTGTGGCAGCGACATCGTCAGTAAGTTGGGACGCTGGGGGAAGAACATTACTCGAGTCAGTGGAAGTCACCTGGAGGGCCATTGTTGTCGTAGCATGAAGGACTGGCGTCCAGCATTTAAAGGTTTGAACTCGTGTTGAAGCCTTGAAAACAGTTTTTCCTCACCAAGCTGCATTATCGTTTTGTTGGTGGCGGCCGTAGCCATTGAATGTAGGTAGCTCAGCGGCATATCCCTTTTCAGGGGTACCGTTTACGGGTTACGGCCGTACACTTATACGGGGGGTGTACAAGCGCTTACCGTGCTATGTACCCGTATAGCTCATGACAGCTGACGGTATACCGGTACGTCTGACTTTACAGCCGTCAGACTTGGAGACCGGGAGACTCCGAGTCAGTACTCTGATCCTTATTGCGGCTGTACCACCTTTTCGCCTCACCTCACCTTCTTCTTTTATCAACTTGGAGGATCTTGAATATATTTATTTTGCACTGGGAAGTTCGTGAGTTGACACTGGTGTTAAAACATGGTCAGCAGAATGATTTGGCTAGTAAATAACGTAGAGGATGGATCCCTCTAAAAAAAAACGAGGCTTCATTCTGAGGGTCATCTCAAAGCCTATAAAATAATTTACGCCCCCCTCAAGCCCTTGCCCCTGTAGAGGGGCTGTTGGTCTTCCAGACTTGCGCCCAAGATGTGTTAAAACGTAATGTGATGGGTAATAGTTTAATATTGACGGGCGGCACGTTGATAGGTACATTGAATATAAAGCGATACGGCCGCACACCCAAGGCACATCCCTTGACCAACACTCGGTGGTGAGCGGTTTATCATCATCTCAGTCCGTGCCCAGCGTATTCAGCGTTCGACGTCAGGACTGCCAAGTCCGTTCATTATAAATATCGGCAGTAAACATGTAAGAGGCAACCCAAAGTTTTCACTCTGCTTTCTCAACTACAATGCCTCAAGCCGGCCTTTTCTACGAGCCTCCGTTCAGCAGACCCATTCAAAATCTTCGTCATCCCCCATGGCTACGTGAGTCCCTCTCGTGGTCTTCAAAACATGAACTCATTGATGATGGGCCAGCTCTTGAGTCCCGGGATGACGAGTTAAGGCTAAGACATCTGAGTTTTGAGGCGACTTTGAGATAGCCTTATAAAGGTTTAAAATATATATAATTTATTCCCGCTACCTGAAAGGTAGGGGGTCTTAATCTACTGTCGGGTAACGGTTTGGCAGAGGTTTGACATTACCGGTCGTTTTTCCCTTTTTTGCCCGATGAAATTCAAATTTGTGCGACTTTTTCAAATGCGTTCCCGTTTTTCAAACCAGCCTTTTGCAAGGAAATGCTATCTCATTCGAATATGACGCCTTCTCTCCTCGATCCTACATCTCCGTCGACTTGGCCACCAGGCTCTGTGCTTCTGTATCCGTCCCCACGGCCGCTGTTGACGTCTCCTTCACCTCCTGTGTCCAATTCATTGTCAATCCTCAACTTAGCGACCGAGCCGTGCTCAGCTTGGATTGGCTGGGACTGTGTCGAGTGGTGGCCTCCGATGGTCTCGTCGCCTTCCCAGCAGCCAGTTTGGAATCTTGTTACCGATCCCAACTAGACGGGCAGCGCGGTGTGTGTGCTACCTCTCGTCGGAGGATTCTGTTTTACGTTGTTTCTCAGACCCTTGCCGGGCGCCGTCTCCAATATCTCCCCGGGGATCCATCGTCGACGGCGTTGCGGACAATATGCCGCGTGATTTTATGGTTATTGATTCGGAGGGCATGACTGCCGACATAGTCCCATGTGAAACGAATACCAGGAAAGACAATGAGCATCTGCCTGTTCATGACATGCCCGAAAGCACTGATGCCATGGAGTACGTGACAGAAAATGGGGCGTCCGCGTCATTTACCCCGCGACCCACAAGTGATTCACCGTCGTCCGATTGTCGGCCATGTGAACCCACCCCAATGCCGTCTAGTACGGGTCTCAGAGATGACGACTGCACGGCCGTTTTGCGCGCCATCTTTTTTCGCAACTTTCGATCTGGGCTATCCGCGTCTGTCTTCTGTACCGAACTGGCTGTTCTCCAACATTCGTTATCATTGCACAACGTTTCTTCGACCAACATGAGTCTGAGGGATTGTCGGAATGCTTTGATAAGCCATTTCATGTACGGCGCGTGTGTTGAGAATGTCTTAGCATGTGACAGTGGGCGTGGACGACTGGACCGTACGGCATGCCGTTCTGTATCTAAAGGTTTTGCAAGAGCTTTCTGCTTATGTGTTCAATATGATTCTTTCGTCGGATGCTGAAGCGTTAGAGAACAGCCGGCTTATTGATGTCGCGGAAGCCCTGGGTCCTACCCAAGCTTTCAGGTTCCCTCCTCATAACACACGCCACTATATTAGACGTGCTTTGCAGAAGGCTAACAGATCCTTATCCTCGTTTTTGGCCTCTAAATCAAACGGCGACGATTATGAACATCCTCAAATACATGATCTCTTTCACAATTTTGAAAAGTTACCCAGGGGTTCCCTCATAGCCCTGGCCTGTCAACACCGGATTGATTTATCGGCCGGGACCGATAGAGACAGACTGAAAAACTTAATTATATCGCATGTTTCGGAGGGCAGTTGTGGTCGAGTCGTGTTTCCTGGCCCTACCGGTTGTTCTATTGTCGTTGATGGCTACAGGAAAGAAAATCAATACGACTCAGACTCAGTTTTTGGAACTGACGATATCCATGTACACTTTTTGTCTAGCGTTGTAAAAAAAATAGCTCGGAGGCCTTTGATACGGCTTTTACATCTGCAGGACGTGAGCTTTTCTGCCGATGACAGTCTCGGTCAACTACAAAAATCGTTGAAAAAACATATTACTCAACTAAAAAAAGGAAAGAGGTCTGACGAGCGTTCTCGACGGCGGTCAGAAAACCAGTCTGAATTCCTTCAGAAAAAGGCTGAAGTTGGTACCAGGTGGCCTCAGCTGATATCGAAGGAGTTGAAACAAAAGATCCTGGACTCCTTTCGTAACGCGACCTGTAAAGAAGTTTTAACAACGTTCACATGCGCGTCATGTGCAGAAGACTGTCTAAATTCCGCACGATTTGACATTTTGGTGAGAGATGTTGATTTGAACTTGTTGCACAGGCCGGACGTGCGTGAGTCTGACGATTGTTCTACAGTCGATCCTCAGTGGCTGCATGGGTCGTGCACACCGCCCGTGATGCCATACCATGACGGCCTGCTCCGTGATACACTTGTGGAACCTAGGAGCCCGTTCGGTGGCGCACAAGTTGGCCACTTCGAAAAAGTTGCTGTGGCTGCCGCCGATATGCCGGTACTGAGTTTGAATCAGTATTGGAAAAACGAGTATAGAGTTAGCAATGGGATAGCAATAATAATGATATTAATGTGCAGCGACACAGCGCCGAAACGTCGTGTAAGGGCTCAGGCCCTTGCTGCCGCCATTACATCATTAGTCGCTCGGTTTGCCATTCTCGTCATGTCAATGACTCGGACGACACCAGCAACGGAGAAGGCGATCTGGAACGACATGGAGACAACCGCTCTCATCGACTTTCTTCTTGAACACAAGGTGGAGGGCGACGGAACAAATTTTAAGAGTTCGTCGTTCAATGCAGCTGCGATTTCCATTGCACCCCTCAAGACATAGGGACTGGCCAAAACTGGCAAGATGTGTAAGACTAAATGGCAGGGGGTATGTATGTCTACATATCTCCATTATTGTACCTAATTTGATTATAATTTCCGCAGATAAAGGCCACATACAATGCCATCATGGCATTTAGAGGGCAGTCAGGAATGTTGTGGGATAATGAGCGGGGAGCTGGCATAGATGAGTCATCGGCGAGTGTCTGGACGCAATATCTGACTGTCAAGGTGCGCAACAATTTCATGATCACTCAATATACAATTCATATGATTCATTTTAGTCTCATGCGCTGATGCGCCCTTTCCGAAACAGCAGGTGGGTCTATTACGACAGGGTAGAGAGGTTTGCGCCAGGCTATGCCAAAGGAGTGGTCACCCACAACCCAACTGTGACCGAAAAAGTGCCGCATGCTGAGGCAACCACGAGTGCCGCTGGAAATAACATCATAGCCTCAGAGGCTGCAGGGGGCACCACCATAACAGATGTCGAGAGTACCCGAATGGACGTGGACTCCACCTTCCCTCTTCCTGCCAGACCTAGCCCCGCATCTGAATCAGTTTCAATGACTAAAAGCAAAAGCAAGCGGAAATTCTCAGCTCTAGGCAACTCCTCAACATCCATCAACATATCCGTCACCGGCACTGGCACTTCTGTCATATCGAGCGACAAAAAAGCCAAGTCTGAGCTGAAGAGTGCGACATGACTGGACAAGGTTTCGAATGCAGTCGCTATCAACAACATGCAAGGGTCGATCAATCACCTCACTGACGCTTTCGAAAAAGCTATGCTCCCCCCTGAAGAGGCTGCAGTTGGACGAAAGGGTGATGCACTCACACTTTTGCAATCACGAGATGACAGCTTCACAGTAGGTGAAAAGATTTTGTTTGTAGGTCTATTCGGACAGAACCAGGACCTCACCAACACGTACCTATCCCTCACCGATGCAGAGATTAGAAAGGGCTGTGTCATGATGTGACTTTTACCCCTATCTAGTTTCCTTTTTCGAACATTCTTTCATCCTATTTCGGACATTCACACGGCCTATAAACAATTGCCACATGGACATTCTTTAATTATATCTTCTTTGATCACAAGGCACAACAACAGTGTTCCGCTCCGGACTCGGCCTGCCACATGGTTGCTCCACCGATCTATTTCCATCCACCACTGATCGGATTTCGTCCTAATCTCCATTTGGATTAATGAGCACAAGGCACACCATTCCTAAACACGCTTCCGGATTCTGGACCCACAAATGATCGATCAGACTTCTATCGATCAATTACCAGATAAACTCGACAGCCGCCAATCATTGTTTCAGTCCATAGCCTTGCCCGTAGCCTTGCCCATAGCCTTTCGATCATAAGGCTATCCCGCTATCTTGGTTCATAAACATGCGCCAACCTCATGCCCGATGATCATCCTTTTATAGTATATCTCTTTCTTCACATATCCTTTCTTTCTCGTGCTGTGCACATTGTCACCTGACCATTGCCTGCAAGCACAGCGCATCCGATTCACGTCCTAATATAGTAGTACACAGCCACTGTAATATTTAGTGTATATATTGCAATAAATGAGTAACAGACTCTCCAGTCTGTTATCTCAGGATTACCACCAATAATCTTCGTGGCATCTTAGTCATAGCATTCTGGCGACCTCCCCTCTCTCCCTCTTCACCTCTAACCATTTCGCATCACTCTCTAGTCTTGTATCTTCATAGGAAGGCTAGTACTTAATTGTATTTGGTGTCGCCCTGACAGGCTGGATGCGTAGCTTGTTGGATAAAGCGCATGACAATAGTATGTAATTGCCTCATCTTTCTGTATCTCCAAGTTGTTGCTTGTCGTTTTGTACCCGGTTGGTAAGCTTTCACATGTACCTTGTCCCTCTTCTGATTCTCAAATATTGCAATAGTATCATGTCGTGCATTTCTGAGCTACTAGTACATGCGAGAACATATCAGGACTACACGAAAAGAAAATTGAGAACATATTGTTACCCCCTGCGCGCCCTCCCGCCCCCTGAGCCATACTCACTCATCGTGGTCACCATCGTCATCAATAGTATTGTCAGTGGTGTTGTCCTCATCACCTGTATCGCTATCCTCGTCATCATCAAGACCCATCTCCATATGCCTGACCTGATAATCTGCCCACATCTTTGTAGCAATCTCATCCCGCCTGTCATCCTCATCCCCCTGCTGCCCTGCACCAGCTGCCACACCATGATCTCCCTCATATTCAGCGTCATGATTGAGTTGGACTTGAGTAGTAGATAAGTGAGGGTCCATAGAATTATCGTGCTCGCGGATGAAGTTGTGTATGGCACACATTGCAGCGGGGATTCACACCTGCATGTTGAGGTTGTATTCAGGCGCCAATAGTAGAATGCGGAATCGTTGTTTCAAAACCCCGAAGATCCGTTCAATAACGTTGCGTGCAGACACATGACGAAGATTGAATAACTCCTGCTTGTTAGCAGGTCTACGACTGATTACTGACTGACTAGTTTGATAAGAATGATTGATAAACATACCTGACACCTGTGCAACCCCATTCAGCCAGGTGATAGCGAACTCCATGGTAGGGAATGAGAAGCTGATCACATATAGGATAGCCAGCATCTGCTAGATAATACTTTCCATCAGGAATGGCAAAGCCATGGGCTCACACATCCTCATATACACGTGCATCGGTCGCTGACCCCTCCCACCCAGTGAGTGCGTATACAAATCGCATAGCAAAAGAGCATGCAAAGAGACTGTTGTGGGTGATTGCAGTCTTGCGATTTCGAAATGTTGCCCGCATGAACGCCGGTGGCATGCAATGGAAATGGCTTCCATCTAACGCACCAAGGACGTCCTTGAAGTAGGGATAGAATTTTGGATTACTACGAATTTCAGGTGGCCACAGATCGTCTTGGGTCGGTAAGCGGACATATTGGGTGTAAAATGGAGGGGACGAAAAGAAGTGGAGCATTGATCGGAAATGGCTATGGGGGGGCATAAATGATCTGTGCTAGTGTGTGTGTGTGTGGGTATTACACACCGTGAAATTGTGTCATTGGACCTCTGAAAGCGTTCACCAAGATGTCATACCGATAATCCTGTTACAGAGGCATAGAGAAAAATTGCTAGCTGTTCCTCCAAGGAATCATGGCGGGAATTCTTGAGCCCCATACTTCGCATGGTAGTAATCAGGGCCTCAAAAACATGGTGTTGAATGCCCAGTTGAGATAGGATGCGCTTGGGATGGCCGGCAAGGAGTTCAATAACCCAACCTTCACCGGTGAGTATTGACGTATGATACGGTTCCTTTACAAAAACTGATTCCACAAGTGATACAGTAGCTGTCATGATGATGCTCATGAAGGGCCCCATGAAGCGGATAACACGTTGTCGTCGAGTGTGCAGCAGATAGGTGAGGTTATTGTGATCAGCCATATCTAATCTATTCTCCCGAAACGGTATGTATACATGGTATTCAAACTCAGTACTGGCATATCGGCGGCAGCCACAGCAACTTTTTCGAAGTGGCCAACTTGTGCGCCATCGAACGGGCTCTAGAGGCGTGCATGTGGACAAAAGCAATGACGTGTGGCTGAAATTGTGCCAGACTTGCCTGTCGTCGTTGAGATCTCACAAGGTTCCCGTCTTGTCGCTCGCCAATCACATGTTTTTAGGCCTGTCCCAGATCAGTTAAAAGAGCTCACCATGGTAGAAGAGGCCATGATCGCACATTGTTGTGCTAAGTGTTGGATAATTCAACTCAAACAAGAAGATCAGGAACTGGTGCTTCCACACACTCAACGAGGGTTCAAAGGCCACATCATCGTGTATCCACAACGACTGTCTGACATAGCCAAAGTCTTGCCACCTTCTCTGGAAGAGATGAGTACCCCTATTTGTGTAATCTTCATTGGATCGTCCGCCCCAACCGAACAATGGCTGTGTGAAAAAGCCCGACCACTCTCGTGTCAGGGCGACACCAAATACAACTAAGTACTGGCCTTCCCTTAACGATACAAGACTAGAAAATGGAGCGAAGGGTTTAGAGGAGAGGGAGGAGGGGTAATAGAGAAGGGAGAGGTCACCAGAAAGCCATCTAAGAAGGAAGCCCCATAGACATGGTGGTAATCCTGAGATAACAGACTGGAGAGTCTGTTACTCGTTTATTGCAATATATATACTAAATGGTACAGGTGGCTGTGTACTACTACATTGGGACGTAAATCGGACGTGCTAGGCTTGCAGGCAATCATCAGGTGATAATGTGCACAGCACGAGAAGGAAAGGATATATGAAGAAAGAGATATACTAAATAAAGGTGATCATCGGGCATGAGGTTGGCACATGTTTGTGAACCGGGATAGCGGGATAGCCTTACGATCGAAAGGCTATGAGCAAGGCTATGGGCAAGGCTATGGACCGAAATAATGATTGGCGGCTGTCAGGTTTATCTGGCGATCAATTGATAGAAGTCTGATCGATCATTTGTGGGTCCAGAATCCGGAAGCGAGTTGGGAATGGTGTGCCTTGTCATCATTAGTCCAAATGGGGATTAGAACGAAGTCCGATCGGTTGTGGATGGAAATAGATCAGTGGAGTTCCCATGTGGCAGGCCAAGTCTGGAGCAGGATGCAGTTGTTGTGCCTTGTGATCAAAGAAGATATAATAAAAGAAATGGTGGGAATGTCCATGTGGCAATTGTTTAAAGGTTGTGTAAATGTCCGAAATAGGATGAAAGAATGTTCAGAAAAGGAAACTAGATAGGGGTAAAAGTCACGTCATGACATCTCGGTTCGTCATGAAAAAGTTCATGCGGCATTGGTGTGATTAAAACAAAACAAATATCTCTACAAAGACATCACCATTGACCACAGCATGTTGGACAAATTAAACGATCACCAAATATTACCCGTTCACATCCAACATGTGCATTCTGATCATGATCAAGCAGGGGAGTCTCTTACTTCTCGGTATGATTTTAGCATGCCTTTACACAATGCATCTCAGAGCAATTGTTTGACGGCTGACCCCCTTATCCTGTTTCAGAACATTGTCATCACTGATGTTGATGGTCATGCTCCACCAAACGAGTTATGAGCTGCTGCAGTGCGTCATGTCAAGAAAAAAAGTGGGGGTTATATCGAAATTCCACATGATCCCGAGCCCATCAATGAATTCATGAATCTGGATATGTTTCCTATGATATACCCTACCTTGTTCCTGTACGGTATAGGCGGTTTTGAGGAGGCCAAACGGTTGAAAGGCGTTTCTTTGAAAAAACATGTTAAGCATTTATTTGGATTGCAAGACCGATGATTTCAAGAGCATTACTCTTTCTTGTTTACAGCATTTAACATCTTGCAATGTCGGGCCGTACTTCTTCACAGTAGTTTGAAAGTCAAAAACTCTGTAAGCAATCTATGATTCCTTGTTACTTTCATTAATTTCCTTATCCTTTCATTATTTCATTATTTCATTATCATTATTTACCGTGGACATGTGTGCCACAATATACACACATACAAACAACTGTATAGTACGCCGTCCATGTCAAACGATAACCATATATACTTAACTACTACAACCCTCATAAACAGCACATACATTCATTACCCAAATACATTGATTTGGATCTGTGAATAGTGCACAGTGAGTACAAAGTATTTAACTATCTCATTCCCACTTGTACTAGGGCTTTAACTAGCCCTACACAAGTTTATACTTTTTTTCACAGCCAAACAACCCTTAAAACAGTTCTGAATTGACTGTAATAGCCATAAGCCTTTACCGAGGTTAGATACATTGGTTAAAATACGTAGTCATAAGCCGCTCACGGTTAGATACCTTGACTATAAAAAAGTCCTATTAGGCACCCTAAAGGGCCTCATCGAACAAACACGAAAAAGCCCGAACGGCTTGAGTATAGCTCTCGCCGTACACTACGAAATCGAACATTAGTTCATATCAGCACGCAATCGCAATCGCAACGCACGTCGTAGTAATACGATTCAGAACGCACACGATCTAGTGCATTCATAGACGAATCCCGTCGATAAGTGAAATCGACAACCCGGATGTCCATCCGGTCCCATAGATCCTCCCAACAGGGAAGTACATCCCAATTACGGGATGTAAACCACCCTGTTATCGAACGTACCCCCCTCCAGCGAGACTCCGCTTATAAAGCCTCGCAAGTCTCGGAATCGGCTCACAGGGCTAACAGCCCTATTACCCACAGTGATGCGGCAGAATATGATGATGTCAGTAATGACTATCCTACAAACCACTGGGAATCCCCAGTGGATAGACAAACGCCGGCTCCCCGGTCACGAAACTCGGAGAACGTGAGAGCACCCACTATGCCGCTGGCATATACCTCGCCCACATGTAGAAAGACACCTTCAATAGGTGGTGGATCAACAACCAGCATGGTTGTCAATCAGACTGAAGGTCGAATAGACCTGAAAGATATTCCGGGTAAAACCTGAATGAGTACATGGCTCGACCGTCTAGAATCAAGAGTCCACATGGACATGGAACAGCATCGAGCTGCAAGAAAGAAAGAAAAATCCATGCTACAAGCGTGTCTAAACGAGCTGGAAGCTATAGATGACCGTATGGAGGCTCATTATAACAGCTATCTGACTGAGACACATCAGATAAGATCTGATCATAATGATGAATATGCCTTGAAAGGGCATCGGAACTCCAGTTGACAACCAGCATCACCAGCTAAACCAGCTGTAACCACTGTAGTGCCAGCTGATACATACATAAGCCCACTCACTACAGAGGAATCCACGCATGCCTCCTATGTATCACGGCCTGCTAGTCTGCAGGAAATAAAAACTACAGCTGCTAATCAGCCCGAAATCAATTCCAGCAATGGAATATCGTATAGGCCAGTAGCCAATACGAACAAACTACAACAGGAAGCTATTTCAGCTTTACACGTAGAACGTGAAATATTCGCAAAGCGAGAATCAATAATGACTGGTCGATTAGACCAGCAAACCCGTCGACAAGAGGAAGAATCTCTTGACGATTACAATAATCGGATAGACGAGATGGCTCGACAAGCCATCTATGACGAAAAGGCAAAGGCCAATAAACAGCATATAGCTGAAACTACCACCCATAGGCAAAAAGTCTCACAGCAGAAACTGTTGATACTTCAACTGTCTAAGTTAATAACCAGACACAACATGCCCGCATCCATGAGTGCAAACATTGCTCATGTTCCCCCTAATATGGTATTGCAAACCAACTCTAATGCAGAGTTTCCACAAAGTCAAGGACCTCGTAAGTCATTGGTGACCTTTGACACCAATAGTTTAGATACCACTGCTGGTATAAGCACACATGGGCTCAACCGTGGTGCTAAACCAATCACATCTGTCGTTAACGCGACATCAGAGCGAGTAATCACTATGATACATGCAGCATACGATGCCGCATATAATGAAACTCCTTGCTCAGTACAAGTGAGCAAAATAGGTTTGAAACTATCATTACCCTCTTATAAGGGCGAAACAACTCAAGCAGAGTTTGAAAAATATCTTGCAGCCCTACTAAGGCACTTCAAGATATACCAACTGCTAACTGCAGATACCGACCAATTGAGGGTAAACCTGCTTGGTACTACCCTCACGGGTGCAGCAATAGAATGGTTTGAACAAACCATTGATACAAATGATGTCGATGCTGACATATGGATGTTTGACAACGTAGTACGAGCGTTAAAAGAACATTTTGTTCATCAATCCTCTAGCCAGGATGCAGCGGACAAATTCGATGCATTAATGCAAAATAAGTCAACTGTAATAGAATTCTACAATTCTTTATGGGTGTTTGCCCAACGAATGGTAGAATTGCCAGATAAATATTGCATTAGAAGGCGATTCCTGGTTGGTCTCAATGACCACATATCCAACCGGATATTAGAAAACAGTTATACCACTGAACAATCTACTATAGATGACCTGCTAAGGGTCGCACAACAAGTAGAGGAAGCTTGGTCCTATGCGAGCCGAGGAAAATTGAGCGCAAGCTCAAACACTACGAGTAAACCCTCAACAAATAGTAGTAACCTTACGGCTGCTGTAACTAAATATCAGCCTCAGAAGCTGTCATATAAATCCAATGGACATACGAAGAAGCCGAGTAATCAGTTTTTCGTCAACAGGACAGCTAATGGTTCAGTACCACTTAGTAAAGGACCTAACCGGTCTAATCAACAGCATATAGCTGCATCTGGAAACACCCAGGCTCCGGCTGCGAAGCCTAAGCTGACCAACAAGTCAAATCTAAGGTGTTACTGTTGTAACGGTCTCAGACACATAGTCCCCAACTGCCCTTATCCGGCACAACCGAGAGCAGCTGTAGCTCAAGTAATCATGGATCGAAATGACGAAGACCCAACATTGGGTGAATCACTGGAAGGTGAACAATACGATCCCGAGTTGTACTCGGAAGAGGACATGGAAGTCCATGAGATCGATCATAACCAGTTAAATGGTCAAGTACATGTCGAAGACATGAACGAATACATGGGTGATAACGCCAATGAATATAGTCCAAATAACATGGGACGAAGAGGAATACCAAGTATCCTCATATGCATCAGTGGTAATACCGCTCGAACCTCAATACGAGGCACACGCACACGCAGCGACTACACTGTCTGATGCACCCCTTACAGTGTATAGGACGCGAGCATCACGCAAATCATTGCCTGGCGAACAGCCAGAAAGAAATTTTGAGAAACCGCTCTCACTCAGCGGATATATTTATATCAACGGATATAAAGCGCATGTCCTGATAGACACCGGCTGTACCACTGACATGGTATCCCCGGACTATTTAGCCACCATGGGTGAAATACCCTTTGAACTGGAAAACCCAGTAGGTCTGCAAATGGCAACCTGAGGCAGTTGCTCTCGAATTAACTATGGCTATAGAGCTAAGTTAGAACTAGGCAAGTTCAATGCCGAACACTACATAGACGTAGCAAACCTAGACCAGTATGATATCATACTAGGATCAGGATTTATATGCAAGCATAAGGTCGTGCTCAACTTCAAAGAGGAAAAACGCGCAGCGTTTATAATAAATGGCGAACGCCATGTCGAGCATACAGGCAACTTTGGTTCCCCAAAAGGGGGGAAGAAGCTAATACAGCTATATAAACCACCAATGGTGAACATAAAAGTCGAAGCTAATACGGCTTCTACGATAAAAAAAGCCGTCAAAATGGTCATAGCCCAAAAAGCTATAATAAATAATATTGCCGGCAAAGGCAAAGAGAAAGAAACGGTCAGGGCAAGACCACAGGCTGGCCTGGAAATGCCAATAAAAAGGACTAACCAGCCTACAGCTATACCAG
>QLPF01002361.1:320-11563 GCA_003314045.1 Hygrophorus pudorinus
AGAGGGCTGCACGGCCACCACCACTTCCTCCGCTCTCTCGAAAACCAATATGAGGGGGCTGTCTCGCCCCCTCCTCCACCTCTGCCCTCTTGCATACAAGTGAGAGGGCCGTCCCCCTCTTCGCCCACCACCACCACCTCTGCCCTCTCACATACAAACAAGAGGGCTGTGTGGCCACCACTACCACCTCTGCCCTCTCAAAAACCAACACAAGAGGGCCATCTCGCCCCCTCCTCGCCAACCACCTTCAACTCCACCCTCTCGCAAACAAACACATATTATACAGTAGACATTTATATTAAAAACAAGTGGTCCACCTCTGAAAATAAGTGCTCATTGAAATCAAGAACTACCATTGAAAATAGACAAACAGTAAATAAATGGTTATTCTACTGAAAAAATCAATACACCCCTTAGTTTTCAAGGATAAGGTGCAACCACTGAAAACAGATAACAGCCAAATAAGTGGTTGAACCACTGGTCTCTACCTAAACAGCAGTTTGACCAATTATTAAAATAGGATTCCCTTCCTGCAGTCCGACCACATGGATTGCCTCTGAATGGCAATACGAATGACTTTCCGTTGTAGCCAGAAATCTGGTCATGTCGTCAAATGAGGAAAACTAATAGGTCAGGTTTGGCACTGGGAATATGTTTATTCCTCCGGCGAACAACGGGTTCCCGTGTCTCCTCGACGTTCTTGGAAGGCGACTTTATTAATAACAAGGAGCAGAACATGAACGTCTTTTCTATTGACATGTTGATTACCGAAATCCATGTGATCAGTCGAACAGAAATGTGGGATTGGACCCGGCCGTGACTCAGTCATCTGCTCATCCTGTATCAGAATTGTAGCTGTTTCTACCCCCGGCTGTCACATGGATTTTGTACGAGGTGCTGCTGATAATCCCATCATTTACATTCACCCATCGTTTCCAGCTTCATCCAGAAGCATTTTTCATATGTGCTTGAACACCTGCCGGTCCTTTATATCTATGTGTAATTTAATTTGGGCTAGTCCGCCCCTTGACCCGGGACTTGGAGCGGAATCGCCAATTCCGGAACCCTGCCAAAATCGAGGACGTTCCGCCCTGCCGCCCTTCCGTCCCCGGAGTACGGCTGAGTCTGACCTCTGGAGGTAGCCCCATTCGTGTGACCGCAAGCACCTGCGCGGAATCCAACAGTAGATGTATGTTGACTCCTGGTATCCACGACCAGCTTCGGAAATGCTTCCCAGACTCAGAGACGATTGTTTCGGACAGTCAAATTGAATCACTTTGCAGTCAAATTTCGGAAAGTGGTAGTACAAATGCAGGCGGTGAGGGGCTCCAAGACACACGAAACAAGGAACCAAAAAAACTTGAGAACGCATAGTCAAATGACAAAATAAGACAGCCACCGGTTGGAACTATTGGTTCATTTGTCAAAAAGCACTTGAATGGCGACGAGGGAAAACGTACATCACTTATACTCAGTCGAGGCGCGTTCCGAGAACTCCGAGGAGGGTAGGGAACCCATTGTCGACTGGCTTAATGGACATGCTTCCGCTGTCCTTGTCCCACTTGACATCACTGAAAGTTGTCTGTCTGCTCGAGGAAGAACTACCCCCTCCTGCAACACTAACATCCCAACCAAAGATCTTGGCGCTGCCCCCCGTAGACGACGCTTCACTGAACAAGTTGTCGACCTCTGTCCTGATATCGCTAGAGAACGTGATGTTCATTCCTACGCCGTAGCCGAGGAGGAGCGCTGAGGGTTTGACCAAGCCCGATTGCAGTTTCTCAGGGGCCCCGGTGCGCAAGGTCGGGAACATCGTCTTGACGCCGGGGACATCCCTACAAGACGAAATATTAATGATTTGTTAGGTCTGCAACGGATGATCGACAGTATCGGACGTACCACGCGCCAGTTCCGATGGAAAACTTCTGGATCCCATTGACCACAAGCTCTGCACTGATTTGGGTCCGTTCGTTCGACAGCGACAAATTCTTTGTCACCGTGGTGTTCTCGTGATGGACGTTGACGCTGAAAATGAACCAGTACCCAACCGACACGTCAGCTTCGACGTGAGAGAATCCCAGATCTTCCCATTTCGTGTCCCTGCCAATGTCGTAGTTGATCTTGATCGTGGATTCATTTTTACCAAAAGTTTGGACCCATTGTTCAACGGTGCGCGCATAGCCTTGCAAGGAATAAGAGGGGCGGTAGAACTCGATTTCCGGGCTAGGGGGAAGCGGATTTGTTCCACCGTTGGATGCCGCGAAAAGTGCTTCGACGTCGTTGAGGTCCTTCTCAGTACAGGTCATGTTAAACCTAATAAAAGAGTGAGCAACTATCTCCGAGCTCCGTTAGCAAATAGTGTGACGTACCCAGCATGAGCGGACACGATGTCATTTGCCAACCCGAGCCTGTCAACGAAGCCCTTTACAATTGCTGCGTCCGGCCCGTAGACGTCCGTCATAGCTTGATACCAGGATCCACTTGCAGCCTGCAATTGCTGACGAGCGGCGACATATTTTTGGGCATTCTGAATGACCCACTTGTCGAAATCTGTGGTCGAAGCTTTGGGGTATAACTTGAATTTCGCGTACGCCTTGAGTTGTTCCGTGTCGAAACTATCCTGGGAGATGTTGAGTTTGTTTTGAGCAGCCGTGAGGCGGATCAAGGCTCCATCGTTGGAGTTACCGTTCTAAGTTTCAGATCATATGTAAGTGGAAAGCATTTGAATCAAGGCGCAAATGTACGCACAACTTGGACCCAAGTAAGATATCTAGGTACAACGGAGTCAGAATGGTGGCAGGGCAGACAACGACTTCGTGGACTTACAGATTCAGAGTTTGACTGTAACTAGCAGCAGCGCCGGGGTTGTAGAGCGGACTGTCGCCGGGAAGAAGAGCGTCCGAGGCGAGGTAGAGGAGGTTGTTCGTCACAACGTCCGGAATCCAACTTCCGGCTGCAATTCCGCGTTGCGTTTGCGGAGTGACATAGATCGCGTCCTTTGCGCCAAGCGGTGCTTGACCAGTGAGCAATTGCATGACGGCCTTGGAGTAGGCGCGCCAGTAGATTTGATCGGTGGTAGGAACAGACATGATATGTTTAAGATGTTTCGGTGGGCTAGCAGATGCTCTCGTTGAGTTGTAATTTATTGAGATTTCCGTGGTCTTATATACCTATTCTTTATCTCAATTGCCATCTATAATTGCCTGCTTTGGCGTCTCGGTGAAGTCTTTCGCCGAATTACATTTGGACTGTCAAAGTTGAATGAAAGTTCCTTGATGGTGACAGGATGTCGCGCACCATTCCATGGTATTCAAAGACGAATCCAGGCTTTGAACCCTCGTTCCAGGGGTTTGTAATGCGCGCCAGGGCTGACAAGGATATGTCACCACAACGCCCTTGGTCTGGTGATGCTACGCATGATCGGGAAAGAGCCTGAGCCGCGGCGACCAGGCGACAAGTGGTGCAAGTGCCCAACCTTGCTTCACTTATAACAAGACTCAATTCATAGCTAGAGCATCCTAAGTCCCTCGCAATTAAGTTTCTGAAGCACAGGGAGTGATATGTACATTGTACACTCACATTCTTTTCATCCAAGTCCTGTTTGACATTACTCGCTTCAAGTTCAAGCTCAGGCTACAGATTGAAAGGCATACACTGTCATCCGTATCAACAAGGAGCTTGTACTCCGACGGGGGGGGCTAGGCCACTATGAAAGAACGGGGGCGAGGCAGAGTGACAGAGTGTGCGACGCCTTCAGACTGTGTCGTGACCACGATCAGGACTGCCAAGGACCCCGAAATGGAAATAAACGCTCCACTTACCATCAGGCAGCACCGTGACCCGGCCAAGCCCAGCCCCAAGCCAGGAACTGATAAGTTTTGCCACCCTAGGCAGTGGGCCTCTCCTGTGGATTGCATATGCCGATGATTGAGAGTACCTCAATCATCTTTTATGTATCCAACAAGGGTCCATAAGATCATCTTCCTGTCGCTGTATATTTACGTTTGAGTTCGGGTCGTGTTCAAGTTTTGATGCGAGCCTGAGGTAGCCGCGGTGCATTGATGGGAATGGTGGTACGGTGTTTGGTGACATGACAGCGGTGTAGAGGGGTCGATGTCTGAGGGGAGGGCGTTGTAAAGTCCGGATCAACATCCATGACCACAGTCGGGTGGAGACCAGTGCGCCAGTGCGCGAGCGGCGAGTCGCGGTTTGGATGCCGGGCGGAGTCGAAGTGACAACTTGAATGGGCTAGGCCCGGGTGTGCAGTATGGCCGCTGTCGTGGCGACCTGCCAGACGAGAACGACCGTACGAGGAGGATGTCTGTTCTTGTTGTCTGCCAGGCCGCTGGAAGTGATTGTCGTCCCCTACATCTAGTCTGTAATCCTCAACCATAGCAATTGGAATCGCAAAACTTTTTCCAAGTTTGTCCTGATCATAATGTAATGATTTTCCCCTAACGAAACCATGCAGCCTCAGGCTCAGGCTTACATCTTCCGCCCTAATAGGAGCCCTGCGTAACGATGATCAACCAATCACCAATGGCAAATATGTTGAAACACGGAAGAGCTAGTACTAGTATGGTACTCACGCTTCGTCGTATCAGGATAATTCGCATGAGCTCATGCTCCCGCGCCCCTGGAACAGCCCGATTACATCGCCATGGGGTGCAATTGGTTCACCGTTTGCCACTTAACTTGCCCGCCGCAAAGCGAGGGAGCTTAACACCCAGAGCATCGAGGCATTGAGACTGGAGACCATATATCACGCTGCTGCGCTTGGGGAAAGCAGCGAAATGGCTGAGTCGGAACGGGACACCGTGGGCACTGACCGTTGGTGGCTTAAAAGAGAAGACTGTGACTGACTGAATTGAGGCGTCGTTGAACTTTGAGAATTCGTTCTATGCATGGCCTCCAAATCGACGTTAACCGCGGTCGATTACCAAGTACGCAAAAAGACTAACTTGAAAGCATGCATGGTAACATACCCGGCCCTAGGGCCCTGGCCTTAGATATTCTACTCAAACCCCATAATTGTTTCGGAAAGTCAAACTGAACTCATATTGCAATCGGCGCGTACCAGAAATAGTAGTACAAGGAACACGAAACAAGCAATCACTAAACTGATAGCATTCGAAACCGTGTGGTCGACAACGACGAAAGAAAAGAAAGGTTTCATGAGACAGTCACTGGCTGGAATTATCGGTTCAAAAGCACTTGAATGGCGACCTGAAAAAACGTACATCGCTTATACTCAATCGAGGCGCGTTCCGAGAACTCCGAGGAGGGTAGGGAACCCATTGTCAATGGGCTTAATGGACATGCTTCCGCTGTCCCTGTCCCAATTGACGTCGCTGAAGGTCGTGGTCCTGCTCGAGGAAGAACTGGCCCCTCCAGCTGCACTAACATCCCAACCAAAGATACTGGCGCTCCCCCCCGTAGACGACGCCTCACTGAACAAGCTGTCAACCTCTGTCCTAACATCGCTAGAGAACGTAATGTTTAGTCCTACGCCGTAAGCGAGGAGGAGCGCTGAAGGTTTGACCAAGCCCGATTGCAGTTTCTCAGGGGCCCCTTTGCGCAGGGTGGGAAACATCGTCTTGAAGCCGGGTACATCCCTAGAATGACAATTTGTGAGAAGTGTGCTAATAGACTACCAACAGCGTCGGACGTACCACGCGCCTGTTCCTACAGAAAATTTCTGTATCCCATTAACCACCAGCTCCGCACTGATTTGGGTCTCTTTGCTCGACAGCGACAAATTCTTGGTCACCTTGGTGTTCTCGTGATGAACAGTGACACTGAAAATGATCCAGTACCCAACCGACACGTCAGCTTCGACGTGAGAGAATCCCAGGTCATCCCATTTCGTATCGTTGCCAATGTCGTAGTTGATCTTGATCGTGGATTCATTTTTACCAAAAGTTTGGACCCATTGTTCAACGGTGCGTGCATAGCCTTGCATGGAATAAGAGGGGCGGTAGAACTGAATTTCCGGACTAGGGGGAATCGGATTCGTTCCACCGTTGGATGCCGCGAAAAGCGCGTCGATGTCGTTAAGGTCTTTCTCAGTGCAGGTCATATTGAATCTGAGCAAAGAGAAAGAATAGTTGTCTTGGTAATTTGCGTCCTTGTAGTAAATACATACCCAGCATGGGGAGACACCATGTCGTTTGCCAACCCGAGGTTGTCAACAATTCTTTTCACCGTTGCTGCATCTGGCCCGTAGACGTCTGTCATAGCTTGAAACCAGGCTCCACTCGCAGACTGCAGTTGCTGACGAGCGGCGACATATTTTTGGGCATTCTGAATGACCCACTTGTCGAAATCTGTGGTCGAAGCTTTGGGGTATAATTTGAATTTATCGTATGCCTTTGTTTGCTCTGTGTCGAAGTTGTCCTGGGCGATGTTAAGTTTGTTCTGAGCAGCCGTGAGGCGGATCAACGCTCCGTCGTTGGGGTTGTCGTTCTAGATTCCGCATGGTATGTAAGTGGCAGGACAATTGTATCAAGGCGCAAAATATACGTACGACTTGGACCCAAGTAATATATCTAGGTACAACAGAGTAAGAATAATGGCAACGCAGGAAACGACGAGCAGGACTTACTGATTCAGAGTTTGGCTGTAACTAGCAGCAGCGCCTGGGTTGAAGAGCGGACTATTGCCGGGAAGAAGGCCGTCCGAGGCGAGGTAGAGGAGGTTGTTGGTCACAACTTCCGGAATCCAACTTCCGGCTGCAATTCCGCGTTGCGTTTGCGGAGTGACATAGATCGCGTCCTTTGGGCCAAGCGGCGCCTGACCAGTGAGCAACTGCATGATGGCCTTGGAGTACGCGCGCCAGTAGATTTGATCGGTGGTAGGAACAGACATGATATTAAATGATGAGGTTCAAGATGTTGCGGTGAGCTGGGAGACACTCTCGTAGTGATTGTGTTGGATTATTGGGTTTTCTGTGGGCTTATATACCGATTCTTTATCTCAATCGCCATTTACAGTTGTCGGCGAAGTCTTTCTCCGAAACAAAGTTCCTGGTGGGTGGCAGGGCGCTGTTCATTCCATGAAAAGACCAATCCAGTCATGTGAACCTCGTTCAATGTTCGCGGAGGGCTGATAAAGTATTTCCACAAAGCCCTGAGTCCGGTGATGCTACACATGACCACGAGAGAACCTGGCAAGTATGTCAGCAGCAGGGGACAAGTCGTGCAACGGCCAAACCTTGCTTCACTTGTAAACAAGACTACATTAAATTCATAGCCAGAGCGTATCGCAATCATTAATAAATCTCTAAAGGATATTCAACGATATGTGCACTCACATTCACTTCACCCAAGTCCTGTACATGTTAGGCATTACACGCTTCGATTGAATCTCCGGGTCCCAGGCTGAAAGGTGTAAACTTTCATCCTGATGTTCATGGAAGTCCATCGGCATGGAGCTCGAATTGGGCCATCGATAGAGGGGCTAGGCAACCACGAAAGAACCAGGCGAGAGTGTGCGATGCGGACAGTACTAGTCGAACTCGGACCCGCTGTGATCAGAACACCAATCCAGAAATGAACATGTAAACGTTTTCACTTCAAGTCAGCAGCGCCGCCGTGAGGCCCGTGACTGGGCACCCAAGTCCAGCTCGAATTGAAACGAGATCTTTCAGACCCTGGCCTTTCCTATGGACCGAACATTACGATCAGGTCAGTCATCTTTTAGGTATCACGCAAGGGGTGGCCGTTGGCAGCGGGAGCCTGAGTGCGCCCATCGCCGCCCAAAGCATCCCGCGCTCGAAAAAAATCCTTTTCGTAAAAATTGGTTAGACCGTGTTGGTGGTATACTGGAGAAAAAGTGTTCTGAGCCATAATTGAACGTTACAAACATTAAATATTCAAACGTGAACCAAAATAGGAAATACCTGTCCAGATAAGTTCGATTTTTTCGCATCAAGGAATTACTATAATCGTCCTTGATAACCCGAGCCAGGTAAGGTGGAATATGGTGGGACGCCGCACGTTGCGCTCACCTTCCAAGGTTTACCTAGTACGCCCCTATATAGCCCTGCTCTTCCGGCTTGTACAAACTCTTCAAATGACCACCATAATATATTGATTAGTATGGTGAATGGTTACGAATCGTAATAGCGGCAGTAAACGGAAAAGATGACAATCCGAGGTCCAGAGTTCGATAACAAACCTTAAGTTTATCATGATCGACCTTGTCTTCCTCAAACCTTCATATCTACCGTGTTATCCCCGCAGTCCCGGGGCCGGTGCTGGATGTCCAGTGACTTTCAACTGATCTAATAGGTCGACTTTCCATTTTTACCGAGCGTCAGGGCAGGACCGGGGCGCCCGACGTTTCCCGGTCTTTGCGAAGACCTTTGTGGGAACATGGCACCTGCGACGACTGCAATTCCTCATTGTGTCTGCGGAGGGACATAGATCGCGTCCTATGTGCCAAGCGGCGCTCGACCATGGGCTAGGATGCTCTCGTAGTGAGTATGCCGGATTACTGGGTTTTCGGTGGGTTTAGTTACCTATTCTTTATCTGAACGCCACCCACAGTGGCTTGCTTTGGCGTCTCGGTGAAGTCTTTCTCCGATGAAAATTTGAACTGTCAAGGTTGAATGAAAGTTCCTGAACGCCTTGCAGCATTCCGACGCCCACTATTCCATTGTATGGAAAGTCCAATCCAGACTTTTGAATCCAAGGAAGCCGAGACCTCGTTCCAGGTTCGGCATGGTTGAGAAGGATGTTTTTTAACGATTCCCCTGGTCTGGTTGGTTACGAAAGAGCCTGACGAAGCCGTCGTGTGAATGCGCTACATTCGATTCATAGCCGCTAGAGCGCACTAAGTTGCTCACAATTGATCAAGTCTCTGAAGTATCGTGGGCGATATGTGCACTCACGTTCTCTTCATCCAGGTGTTACGCCACTATTCGCTTTCAGTTGGATCTCTCAGGCTGGATGGTTCACGGAAAAGCTTTTGCCGTCGACAGGGGGCGCTAGCTAGGCTACGTAGCCGCCGTTATCAAAGAACCTTGAAGTTCAAGTTGGCGAGTGAGAGTGAGAGTCACGGTGTGTAACTTCAATGTGCTGACGGGAATCCAAAAAGAGAAATAAACTTGAACGTTTTTTCACTTCCTTCAGCATCGGGCGGGCCACGTCCTGTTCGACCCTGCTCGACGCCTCAAATTGAATCTCAAGTTACTGAAACGAGATATTTTGGCACCCTCAGCCTTGCCGAAACTTGAAAGTATGGCAATCACAATTTCTTGATTTCTGTAAGCATCACGATACAATTTACATAGGTAGGTTCGAGTACTTGCTTTCATGAGATTTCCGTGATCAATATCAGTGATTCCAATAGAAACAACGGGCATAAACCGTGACTTACATCGTGTGTGCTCCTCGTTCAAAGTCGCGTTCCAAGGACACCGAGGAGACACGGGAACCCGTTGTTCACCGCCTTAATAGACATGCTCCCGCTGGCTTTGTCCCACTTCACGTTTGGAAAAGTCGTCGATTTGCCAGGAGTCACACTACCACCCCCCGCTACCTTGGTACTCATCTCAAAACCAAAGACCTTGGCGGTCCCGCCGGAAGACATTGCTTCATTGAACATGGCATCAACCTCCTCTCTAATATCACTCGAGAACGTGACGTCCATTCCTACACCGTAGGCAAGGAGGAGAGATTCGCATTTGACTAGTGACGTTCGGAGACTGGGAGGGGCCCCTGCCCGCAGGTTCGGGTACATGGATCTGACGCCAGGCACATCCCTACAATACATCAATGGGTTTACCTGCATATGAGCCATTTCAGACGCACCATGCGCCATCGCCAATGGCAAAAGACTGGTACCCGCTGATCACAAGCTCCGCAGAGATTTGGTTACGTTCTTGGGTCAGTTGCAAATTTCTGGTCATCGTGCTATTCCGGCCCGGCACAGTAGTGCTGAATATAAACCACCCGACGTCTGCCTTGGGGTTCACTTCGGAAAAGCCAAAATCTGCCCAAGTTTTTTTTTTTCCATCGTCGAGGTTGATTTTAATTCTGGTAGGGTTCACATCGAATTGCTGAATCCACGTGTCGACGGTCTGCCCGTAGCCTTGCATAGAATAAGCTGGGCGGTAGAACGTACTTGCTGGACTGATGCTACCGAACGTCGCCTGCGTTCCACTATCAGCTGATACAACAGCATCGTTGAGGTTGATGTCTTCCTCTGTACATGGCATGTTGAACCTGGAAGATGTTTCAGCTATTCAAGTCCCGGAAGACGTCAGTCAACAATTTTTACGCACCCGGCATGGAAAGACACCATGTCATTTGCCAAGCCGAGTTGGTCAAGGTAACGTTTTAATGCCGGTGTGACCGGACAGTAGTAGTTAGTCATGGCTTGATACCAGGCGTCGCTCGAAGAGAGTAATTGACGACGAGCAATGTCAAGTGTTGGGGCGTTCGCACCAGCCCAGTCAGCAAAAGGCGGTATCGCTTTGGGGGCGCTGCCAGAGACGGATCTGAATTGGTTGTGAGCCTTGTCTTGTTCTCTGTTAAAGGTGTCTTGCGCGAGATTGAGACTGGTTTGGGCGTCCACGAGGCGCTTTGTCTCATCGTCGGTGTGGGTGCGGGTCTAAGGATTCAAGTCAGTATGTATGTGGCAAAGACCATGCGTCAAGGCCTGAATATATGTACAAGATCGACCCAAGTAAGATATCTGGTACACAGAGTCAGAATACTGGCCGTCAAGCTTTGGAGCGCAGGCTGAACATACTGATTCAAAGTTTGGCTGTAGCTAGCAACGGCTCCCGGGTTATAGAGTGGACTATCACCGGGAAGAAGGCTGTCTGCAACGAGGTAGAGAAGGTTGTTGGTCACAACGGCCGGAATCGCCTTGCCTCCTGCGATTCCTCGTTGTGATTCTGGAGTTACATAAACCACATTGTTAGCACCCAGCGGCGCATTGTTAGTGAGTAGTGAGAGGATGATCTGAGAATATGCGCGCCAATAGAGTTCGTCGGTAGTCGGAATGGACATTGTGATTCTCCAGCTTTGACGTTTACTAAGTAAGGACTGAGTTGCTGTTGTATGTTGGGCTTTTCTATCGGTTATACACAAGCACCGACCTTAATATTAGTAGCCAGGTCAAAACCACCCTAATTGGTATTCCGGAGACGTGTCAGACCTTGACGAGTGAACAGAACGTTGAACTAAGCGCCAAGGCGTCAAGGCACTTGTGTCAACGCGTTATCGAAAATA
>QLPF01002364.1:0-10631 GCA_003314045.1 Hygrophorus pudorinus
ATTTTCTAGTCTTGTATCTTTAAGGGAAGGCCAGTACTTAGTTGTATTTGGTGTCGCCCTGACAAGCGTGGTCATCGAGCATAAACGATAAGAGCCGGCAAATTTCAATGTTAAGACATTGTATCTCAGCATGGGCACCCTTGATCTTGAAATGAAGATTCATCGCCTCACAGCATGCTGGTTGGGCCCAAGGAAGTTTACGTATATCCTGCCGGGTGTCTCACAGAAGGTCAAATTCTGCAAGGGAGGTAGTTTCAATGACGTCCGTCCACAAAAGTTTCAATCGCAGGGGATTAAGCCTTGCAGCGCAGTCATTACATTCTCATCAAGCACACTGAATGGCAACTGCACGTGCTTTCAATGCCTTCCCAACTTTTTCACGTTGCTTATAACCTACATACTCAGCAAAGGGAAGTAATGCACCGTTATATTGAACACACCTACGCCACTCATCCCAAGCTTTGATAATTCAAACAAACATTGGACAACCAACCTTTCTAGGTTGTCCAGTGCTTGTCGGTATTTCCGCTCATGAACCATAATTAGAGCAGCAGCATACTCAGGTGTTTCAGATGTCCATCGATGTTCAATGCCTAAAATCTCCTCAATTCGGCAAACCTCTTCATTGACAGCCAAAAAGTGCTTGTGTGATGTCATGTAGCATGCCTTAATGTTCGTAATCTCCTTTTTTGATATCCCCTGATGAACAATGGCATAATCAAGATTTTGAAAGTTGGCTTTGGCCTGCACAGATCCAGAACTAAGCTGATGTGAGTTTACGGTATTCGCAAATTAATGAAGGATACACATGAAGCAGCTTCTAGCTTTGCAAGCACCTCCATATATGTCACAGTTTCAATGAGGCTGCAGAGATACTCGTGCTCACTTTCTAGGTATTGCTCATATTCAGTAGGCTCGGTAATATTGAGCTCTGTAGAAAGACGGTTAAGTTTAACCCCGTCATCACGAATGATTGACAGCGCTTGAACATAATTCTTGAAAATAAAGGTTCCTAGATGCCAATCAATGCTGTGTTCATATAATACCATATAAAAAAAAAGATATACCTGACGCCACATGCTTATCCTCATCATGAAAGTCAAAGTGTGTTTCAATCTGTTGATGGCGATGAAATGAGGTGGCTAGACGACTGCCAGGAGCCAACTCATTCGACTTCGAGAAGGTTCGCTCACATTCCTCAAAGTCTTCTAAGCCCACACCTTCGATATACATGGAGTGCCACTGGACCTGGCACCCACTGTTATGGGCATGACCGTGGAATGCAGGCACAATTCCACGTAAGCGAGATTCAGCAGCTATTGGTCCAAGCGAACTCTTCATGAGACTTTTCTGGAACCCACACGCAATATCATAGCCAAGTCCTAGGTCTGAACCATAGGTGTCTATAAGTTTTTTGACAATTGCAAAGGGATATTTCATCCTGTAGATCGTTAATGTGCATATCAATATATACATATATGTACTACTTACAACTCTCTGCTGTGTATCATGTCGCAGATAAAGAGAACATGGCCATGTCGGCATACTGCCAAAAAGATTCCGGCGACAGCGAACAATGTAAACATTTTTTTTTGTGCTTCTGCACCAGCATTACGCCAGCGTTCAATACAGATATCCACAGAGTCGGCCAATACATCATCTCCTGTGCGCAACCATGTAGTGTCATTGCCATAGTCCTGGAAACATGTAAGTAGTTACAGTTGGATATAATCAAATATACCGACATCATCGATTCCATCACTTGGCGGAGTTCCGCCATCCTGAGCGGCGATCAGAGATGAATAGGCTCTTTGAATTACATCATACCTCTGTTGCCACCATAGCCTTATGTGATATGAGCTAAAAGGAATTAAATTAGGACCTAATGGCTCACCTTTGATTTCATGTTGGATATCTCGTCTTTATACACATCTACTTCCTCCGGTGTTATCCATTTGCTCCATTGGATGGTCTGGCTATCGGTCCGTTGCTGACCCCGCCGGAACAGGCTGTCGACAAGCTTGAGTGAATTGTTGCCGTCCATGGCCAGGAGGGCCGAAAACTTCATCGGGGGTTCGTTCCCCAATTTGTAAAAACATGGGGGGCATATGTTCTGTTGGTGCCAATCATCAGGTCGTCTGAGGGCACTTGTAATGCGGAGCCGGATGCGGCAGTGCAATTCAAGATAAATGTCATAGGCTACCTGGAACTGTTCTGTCAGGTAAGTTTGATATGGAACCTGTGATAGCACATCAGCAACTTCTTCCAAGAGAAGAAATAACTTACACAGTGTAAATAGCACAAGGCCTTTACCTGAGCCTGTGCACTCAGGCAGGGACAGGCACAATGGAGTTGTCGATAAGCCTCCAAAACCTGAAGAGAGATAGCAACACTGGGCTTGTCAGGGGAGGCACCAATGTAACCGGATAGCACGAGAGATTCGTTTGAGAACTTCGTTGATCGAAGGTGCTGGAAAGATTTTATTCCACGGTCTAGGTGGTGTTCTCAAGGGGAGGTATAATAACAGATATGTAGGTACACACCAAAAAAATCAATGGTCATGATTTGCCAGATTGCTGCGGTCTCCCCGACGACAGATTCCACATCCACACATTTGGAGCCGGTATGTCTCCAAGTCAAGTACGCAGTGGTGAGATGATCCATTTGGGTTTTCCAAGAGTCAGTGAGCACTTCTACACAGTCATGTCGCGTTCGGAGGTCAATTTGCTGCCTGAACACAATGTGAGAACCAATGAAGTAGTTAATGGCGTAAAGTTACTTCTTTGGCCGGAATGGAGCAAGTAAGTCATCGAGAAGCTCCTCTGGGCCTCCAGCATGGCTCATACACAGAGCCTCCTGCCCTGGAGGCAGGGTCTCCAATGTAGGATCTTGAAGGTCTTCATAAATGTCCTGCATGGCAATGTCTTTGTTCAGAAGGGCTTCTCAGTCTGTAAAACTTAATTCTTTCCATATCGTGAGTATATTGACTGTTGCGAACACTAGCCCGCTCACCTGCAATATGATCTCATTGAGTACAAGTTTCCTGTGCTAGACGTTTGGCAGATTTATTGAGTCGCAGGTACTCGCTACTGGCCGGTTTGGTGAATGATCGTACATTGCCACAACGAACGCGCACGGCACTAGAAAGACTTTTGCCGCTCTTTGATCCTGCCATTGTGTCAGGGAGGACCAAGCATCATCTGAATGACTGAGCGGGGTAAAGGGTTTGGGGGGCACGTGCCCGTTCAACCGTTCAATGTCCCAAATTGGAAGCTGGCCTGAGCGCTGGGCGCCCGGTGCTGAGCATTCCACCCATTTCGCCTCGCTCAGTGCCAGTGGTTCTCAATGAGCAAGGGCCCAACGACGCTGTACCCTTTCTGTTTCAGGGCCCGAATGTCATAGGTCTGGTAGGGAGTTCCCGCCATTCTGTTGTGGGTTGTCCTCCTACCATTCCACCTGAAGTTTTGTCCTTGCAGCTCCCAGGTGCTCTATGGACCCTGAAGCCGCTATATATGCCTTCCTGCACCTCACCGGCCTCACCCACATCATCTCTCCGGAATCCCAGGCCGCCATTTCCCAAGAGCAAAGGTGCCGGCTGACCTTGACACCATCCTACGCCGCTTTTTGACGTCCTGCCCCCTTTGTCACCTTCAGTTTGACCATTCATGCCTCCATGCGCATCATCTCAATCATTTTATTGACTGTTGGAGCCTCTGAGGCACTATCTGCTGCTCCATCCACCATCCCACACCCGCCATCCTATGATTCCCCGCCGCTCTCCCACCTCCACCATCCATACCTCCTCGCACCTTACTCAAGCCACCATGCCGCTGCACAAATCCACCTTCCAATCAGAATGGCGGTGTTGACCTGTCCTCCTATCACATCCCGCTCCCATGCCCCCGCCTGTCTATCCCGCTCCCTATGACTTCCTGCCTCCCTCCGACCTTCGAATATACTGTGTATATCACCCTGCGCATTATTTTGGCCCTTTTCCTTCATGTGTGAAGCCTGTCGTTTATCTGGATTGGCGGCACCAATTTGACCACCCTCCCGCCCCTTCATAGCTATCGTTTTGCCCTTTATCTGTGATATAGTATAGCATTATGCATGTCTATGTATTACTAATGAGGAATACAAAAAAAATCTAAACAAATTAACTGGGTATTGAGGGAGAATGCGAGCTTGTCGTTCGCGATGATGAGTGCGAGGCCGCCACAGTGGCGGGAAGTCGCAATATCCTAAACAAGATGCTCGCGTGGCCCAGTGGGCACATACGAACTTAGTTGGGAGTTAGCTCGGTAGTGCTACGTTAGGGTTGGAGATATTGAGCTTAATCTCACCGGGTAAGGGATTCAAAGGAAAGCCCTTATTAATAAAGGGCACCATTCGGTCTGGTCACACCTTATTACTTAAAGGGTAGGGTGGGACTATTAGGTGCCCAATTCCTGAGGGCAGGAGGACGGACGACAACACCATCCGAGTCAATGTCGGTGAAAGCCGAACTTGCAGAAACGCACCGGTACCATCAGACTGACTCTCAAAAGATCGAGTAGTAGCAGTACACACGCGCCCCCAACAAATGTTCCTAGTAAACCGCTGCACGCAACATAGATCTAACTCACTATACTCTACACAATATGCTAGATATCTCGCTCCTACGCAGCCAAAACGTGAACCTATCCCCAAAAAGAAAAAGAAATCACAGAGGAAAAAGAGAAAAAAAAGAAAAAAAAGAATATAGCCCTGTCGTGTTTCCTCAAAAAACCAGGATGAGTGCATTGGGAGGGGAGGCTGTTAAACACATCATAAGGTATCTCAAAACTATGTGCAATTGGAGACTCACTTTTGGCGGCAAGAAACAGACCCTCGTGGGGTATGCCGATGCCGACAGTAGCATGAACAACGATCGCCATGCGATGTCAGGCTATGTTTTCCTCATCAATGGAGTGGAGCTCAAAGCACCAGGAGATAATTGTCCTATCCATCACCGAAGCTGAGTATGTTGCAGCAACTCACACTGCAAAGGAAGCCATGTGGCTCCACACCTTCATTGCATTGATCTTCGCAGAACTCACCACACCCACCATACTCTACGGCGACAACCAATCCACAATAGCCCTCACGAAAGACCACTAATACCACGCGCGCACTAAGCACATCGACATATGCTTTCATTTTATCTGTTGGATCATTGACAACAGCACACTCACACTGGTCTATTGCCCGACCGAAGACATGACTGCCAACACTAGTGTTGGTCCAGCTGAGGCTGCCAGCAGCTTGCAGCCGCCAGCTGAGCCGAAAATAAGCTGAGCTGGTCACCAGCTATGGCTATGGCTGCCCTTATTTGGGCAGCTGGCAGCTGGCAGCTAAGCTGGTACATACAGGTAGATAGTATTGTAGTTATAATACTCATTAGTAGCCAAATTTTGTAGCTGCTAACTGATTTTCATATTTGTTGAAGCCACAGGTGTGTAATTTTTGTGCACACTCAGCCTCAGCCACTGAGTTTGAACTCAGCCACCCACCTCAAGACACCACCACCCGCTCGAGACAGCAGTAACCATAGGCCAACCAAGCTAAGTAACTTATTTATTACTATTTAATATTGTACTAAACACTATTTACATTGAATATATACAGTTATAAAGTGAGTTGAACATGACTGTTCAGATGGTGATATGTTGGCAGAGTATCTTGGTGAAGATTCCAATGAGTTGTTTGATAGGTTAATGGAAGTACTAGGAGATGTGGAAGATGAAGATACTGTTTGAATATATACCTTTCCAACCTAAATTAAGGTGCTTTGAATCAGCTTATTGCCGGCTTAGCTGAATTTCAGCCAAGTTAGTAGACTGTCAGCTGTGGCTGATGAAAATTTGTGAAATTAGCCAGCTCAAGCTGCAGCTGTGTCAGCCAGCTTGCAGCTAAGCCAGCTGGACCAACACTAGCCAACACACTCACCAAGCCCCTCTTGTCAGCAAAAGCAAAGCATTTCGTGGCAGAACTAGGGCTGTATGAGGATTGAGGGGGAGTGTTGGAATATGGAGAGATTCCAGTATGATCATTACCAATCATAATCGTGGGGCAAGCCTCCTGCAAAGGTTCCCCAGGTTGCCATTTCCACTCAACCTAGTTTCACTTCCATATATTTAGTATACTCCACTGTTTTCTTTTATTGCACATAGTTTATCCTTTTCACTTGGCTCATTACATTTACCTATGTAGTATAAACGAGCGAGTTCGTAGCACTGATACCTCAGCATAATGCACCCTGCATACACGACTGAGGTATGATATCTGTTTACCATGATTTCATCTCATCACTTACATTCACATCTGTAGTTCCGTCTTACAGGTGAATACATATAGTGTAATGCACCCTGTGTACATGACTGAGTTCCGTCTTACAGTGAATTAGCACCTGCACATATATTCACACCGCAAACCAGCTCGAGTAGTTGATACCTGTTGCGGGCGGGATGTACGACACACTGTTCAGGATCACAGGTGTATTCACAAACTTGATTCACAACATGGGGTAGTGCTGCTAGTGTTGGTCCCGAAAATAAGCCAGTCGATGCCCGGCTGGCTGGCAGCTGGGCACCGACTGCGGCTGCGACTGGTCCTCTAGGTACAGCTGGCAGCTGACAGCTAAGCCGGTACTTACAGTACATACTATTTTACTTATGATATTATTTATTATCCAATTTGCCAGGCTGCTAGGTGAGTTTTGCAATTTGTTCAGCCCACGGGTGTGTTTGTTTTCACACACACTTGGCCTCAGCCACCAAATTCGAACTCAGCCACCCACCTCAAGACTCCACCAACCACTCAAGAAAGCGGTAACCATGGGCGATCAAGGTGAGTAATTACATATATTACTCTACAAATGCATACTAATAGTATATGTATTGATTTTATACAGTAATAATGGGGGTTGAACACAAGACAGTTGTGTTCAACCCTCAACACCTATCTTGCCCCCACACCAACACAGCCGCACCCACCACCACTGTTTACCCCCACCACCCACACCGTCTCACATCAAACGCAAGACCGGCCGTGTCACCCACCTCACTCACCGGCCTCCACCTCCTCCTTTTTGGCCCTCTTGCACATGAACGAGAGGGCCGTGTCACTGGCCACCACCACCACCTCTGCCCTCTCACACACAAACAAGAGGGCTGCCAACCCACCTCCACCTCCCATCCAATGCCCACACCTCCACCTCCCTCATTGCAACTACCACGCCCACACCATCTCGACTCCCACACCCCAGCCCTCTCGTGCAAATGCAAGAGGGCTGTGTCACCCTACCAACACCCTGGTCCCACATCCCGGCCCTCTCGTGCAAACACAAGAGGGCTGCATCACCCTACCAATACCCCAGTCCCACATCCCAGCCCTCTCGTGTTTGCACAAGAGAGCCATGTCACCCTACCAATACCCTGGTCCCACATCCCAGCCCTCTCATGCAAATGCAAGAGGGCCACATCACCCTACCAACACCCTGGCCCTCTCGTATGCAAACGCGAGAGGGTTGTAGGTAATTTTTTCTTTATTTAGAGTACTACTATGTCACCAACAACGCCCACCTCCTCCACCCTCTCGCAAACCAACATGAGAGGGCCGTGTCTCTCCTCACTGTGCCCTTATGTACATAGATAGTCATCTTATAATATATTATGTAGTCCTAGTTGCAGCTGGGCCAGCCTTCATGTCATGATATGTCAATTCCTTTATCTTTTCCTTTACCTTTCATCTATATTCCTTCACTATACGCATTCGGATTACTCATACATGCTTACTATCATCCGATACTTATTCATTGTTTCATATGTCATCCCGACGGCTTACTCATCATTCCGACAGACTACTCATATATAGTTACATCATCCCAACGGGATGCATGGACCAGGGCTTATGCGTCCCCATTCCATAACATTCTATACTATTCTTTGTATTAGTCATACAACCTATAAAAGCACCAGAGTTCAACTGGAAACCCCAGCTCGAATCTCTTGGGATTACCGCTAAAGCGCATACTCTTCAGTCTTCAGAACTCACTACCACTCTCGCCTCTCACCTTATACCTCATCCTCGGTTCTTACAAACCAACTCTTACAACAACTTCACCACTCTTACTGTTTGTAGGGACACTATTAGCGTCGCCCTAACAGTAGATTCGAGCTAACCCCTTTACCCTAATCCCTAGTGGATGTACACTCTCAACCCGAAATTCCACAAACGCTCAAATTTCCTTTACCTCGAAGATAGACGCGCCAAAACTATCCAACGAAATACTCGCAACAAACACATTATCATCCGCACCTATCGAAAAATCATACATACCAACGAAGATAAACTAGAGCACACTGCTCTGAGAATTAGGAGTATCTTCAAATACGACTCCGTAGCAAAGGTGTACGAGTTCACCGACCAAGTAATAGAAGTACTTGAAGAGAAGGATAAAGCATACTGGGATCTGTATCCAACCAGATAGGGTTTCCTTCTAGACAGAACAAAGGAATTTTTACAGCACCATTACAGAAATCCAACGACAATGGACAACGAAGCAATCATGAATGCCTTCACCATCATGGCACAGAATATTGCCACACTCACCACCACCCTTAACACCATGCAAGCGGCACAACAGATACAACCAATAGTCAACGTCACGGTGCCTGTACCAGCACCAATACCTAGTGAACTGCACGGGTAACCCCCAGGTACTTTCAGCTGTACCCGGACCCGCACCGGCAGGTACAGGTAAAAGCCCGGGTACAGTATTTGTACCCTGGGGTCACCCGTGTACCCGTACCCGTCGCGGGTGACCCATGGGTCTCTCACTTAGCTGACTACTGGTAGTACATGTATTATAATATATATAATATGTTTGGCGGGCAGCGTAGGGCTGCCCGCCCTCTGTTACATGTTAGGGGTGGCTGCGAACGAACACGTCGACTTGCGTCTGCATGTGAGACGACAGTGGTGATGGGCGGGCGTGTGGTGATGTTGCAGGTGGTGGGGACGCATTATGTGTCGTGTGGTGGGGTTGTGGGTGCCGGGGACGCGTCATGCGTCGTGTGTGACGTTGTGGGTGCCGGGGATGTGGTATGCGTCGTGTGTGGGGTTGTGTGGGGTTGTGGGTGCCAGGGACGCATCATGCATCGTGTGTGACGTTGTGCATGCCAGGGACGCGTTATGCGTCATGTGGGGTGGGTGCCAGGGACGTGTCATGCATCGTGTGTGGGGTTGTGGGTGCTGGGGATGTGTCATACGTCATGTGGTGGGGTTGCAGGTGCCGGGGACATGTCATATGTCGTGTGGTGGGGTTGTGGGTGCCGGGGACATGTTGTGCATCGTGTGGTGACGTTGCAGGTGGTGGGGATGCATCATGTGTCGTGTGGTGGGGTTGTGGGTGCCGTGGATGTGTCATGCGTCGTGTGTGACGTTGTGGGTGCCAGGGATGTGGTATGCGTCGTGTGTGGGGTTGTGTGTGGGGTTGTGGGTGCCGGGGACGCGTTATGCATCATGTGGTGTGGGTGCCGGGACGCGTTGTGTGGGATGTGTGTGGGTGCCGGGGACGTGTGATGTGTTGAGGGGAGGTGGTGGATCAGGATGGGAGTTGAACGCAATACTCTCGCGTTCAACTCCCATAATTGGTCTACAGATTTGTCATTTATCATTAGTAGTTGTTTACAATACAATCTATGTATTACTCACCTTTTTGTGCCTGCAGTTACCGCTGTCTCGAGCGGCGGGTGGTAGTGAGTAGTGGCTGCTGAGTTTGAAATGTGGAACAGTGAGCGGAATATTCGACACACCCGCGGGTTGAACAAAATGCAAAAAATTGTTACCCCCTTAGAACTCTAGCCTCATTATAATAACATTACATATAGCAAATAATATTATTGGTGCACATTTTAGGTGACGGGTACAAATATGAGGGGCGGGTACAGCTCCCGGGTCCGGGTACAAGTCTGGGTAGAAGTTTTACTACCCTTACCCGTACCCGCGTGAAATACCCGCCCAATACCCGCGGGTATTCTTGTACCCCTGCAATACACTACCAATACCCGCACCAGCACCAGCACCAGCACCAGCACCAGCACCAGCACCAGCACCAGCACCAGCACATGCACCTACGCCAAAAGGGCCCAAGATGCAACCACCAACCCTATTCGATGGGAAGATGGACAACTGTGAGACCTTTATACGGCAACTCACCCTCTACATTTCTGCCAAGCCGGCCGAGTTCGCCGATGACAACGCGAAGATCATATTCGCACTTTCTTACATGACAGGCAAATCCCAGCCCTACGCCAACATAATGATTGAGAAGATCGAACAACACTTTGCCAACCCCACCGATCCCCTTCACCCTTACCCATTCACCGACTACAACAACTTCATCCACGAGTTAAAACAGAACTTCGCGGATCCCAACGCAGAGCGCACGGCGCGCTATAAACTCGGACAACTGAAGCAGGGTAACAAGACTGCTGACGAATTCGTCCTAGAGTTCTGAGTCCATGCTGAAAGGACAGACTACAATAACACCGCCCTCGTCGAGAAGTTCGAAGAAAATATGAATGATGGCTTGAGACGAAAGATCTACA
>QLPF01002369.1:3138-24135 GCA_003314045.1 Hygrophorus pudorinus
TTAAAGAATGTCCATGTGGCAATTGTTTATAGGCCATGTGAATGTCCGAAATAGGACGAAAGAATGTTCGAAAAAGGAAACTAGATAGGGGTAAAAGTCACGTCATGACAACCAGCACTACTTCAACAATACTGAAGACAACACCCACCTCCACTACCTCACATTGACGCCAATGCAGACCCACCTCCAAGTCCACTACCCACCTATCAATGATGCAAACACGTCTCTATCCCACCATAACAATGCCAGCGTGTCACCCACCCACCAACTCCACCACCTCTCCCATCATGACGACGCTGAATGCGTCACCCACCCATGCATCCACGCACCCATGCACCCACCTCTACCACCACTCTGAACACATCGCTCACCAACACGTGCAGGGATGGGGTGAGCGACAGAGAGAGAGAGGGTGCAATGAAACAGGGCAGCAAGGGGTGAGTGGGTGGGCGAGTGTGTTCACTCGCCCCCCCCCATATTTATTTTATCTGTAGTCTATATATTAAATAAATAATTGTGAGAGACCTGCCACACACCTGCGGTGGGTCTTGTATCCATCGTATACGCCATAACCTCATATATGATACTTGTTGTGTGTACCTTCCTTGACTCCAAGAAATTTAGGCATAATTTGTGCAATATTTAGTCCACACCTGTGGCAGAAACCTACAAGAAATGAATCGCTCTCTCAGTGAATACACTGGAATGTAATGCACTTACATGTTTCTCCTTGTTAGTGTTGGTCCGGCTGTGGCTGCCAGCAGCTTGAAGCTGGCAGTTGAGCTGAAAATAAGCCAGTTGATGCTCAGCTGGCTGGCAGCTGGGCACCAACTGTGGCTGCGACTGGTCCTCTAGGTACAGCTGGCAGCTGACAGCTAAGCTAGTACTTACAGTACATACTATTTTACTTATAATATAATTTATTATGCAATTTGCCAGGCTGCTGGGTGAGTTTTGCAATTTGTTCAGCCAACGGGTGTGTTTGTTTTCGTGCACACTTGGCCTCAGCCACTGAATTCAAACTCAGCCACCTACCTCAAGACTCCACCAACCAACAATGGGCAATCAAGGTGAGTAACTACATATATTACTCTACAAATGCATACTAATAGTATATGTATTGATTTTATACAGTAATAATGGGGGTTGAACATGACTGTCTTACGTTCAACCTCCTTGCCCCCACAGCAACACAGCCACGCCCACCATCACCATTTACCCCCACCACCCACACTGTCTCACATCAAATGCAAGACCAGTCATGTCACCCACCTCACCCACCGGCCTCCACCACCTCCTTTTTGGCCCTCTCGCACACAAATGAGAGGGCCACGTCACTGGCCAACCCCCACACACCCACCTCATCCTGCCTGCCAACGCCCCGGCCCTCTCACCTCCCACATCCCAGCCCTCTCGAATGCAAACGCAAGGGGGTTGTAAGTTATTTATTATTTATTTACAATGCCCACCTCCTCCTCCACCCTCTCACAAAGAAATGAGAGGGCTGCAATATAGCATAGATATAATTTATCATTCCTCTGTACATACATTGTCGACCCAGCCAGCTGCAGCTAGGCCAGCTACATCAGCCGGCTTGCGGCTCAGCCAGCCGGACCAACACTACCCCTTGTGCAGGGAGGATGAGCTATTGGAAACAGAAGGGATCCTATTGACTTGTTCATGTTAGCCTCACTACGTTTTCATGCCACAGACCTTGATAAACAACTAGTGGTTACACCGTGAACATTTGATTACAATAATATCACAGCCTAGACTATCCAAGTATATGCACTAAAAATAACTCCAGATGGGACTTTCCAATGAAAATGGGCACAGAGAACTCACATGATACAAGGTGTTGCCAGTGCCCTACGTCAAGCCAGGCCAGAAAATGTGTACGCTGTGCAGACCTTGAAGGAATCTGATGTCAGACTCGACTAGTGTTAACTGAGTATATGTGTGAGATACTACTGTTTACACTTAGGGAAGCAAGAGTAACTACTTGGAACAGTGCATACTCGTAGCTTACATAAGTGGCACGTGATTCTAGGTGGGCATATCCGTAGGTATTTCCGTCAGACCTGAGGCCGAGCAAGGCTGTCAACCAGGGCTCGGCACTGGCTTGGCCTGGCCTAGGCTGCGGCTGTCAAGTTCGTATGCATGTAGACAATATTTCCCTTGCCATACCTCGCGGACGCAGTGCACGCATCAAGTGACACGGCCATACGTGCTTCGCGAGGTGTGGTGTGGGCCTTGTCGAGCTCTCCGGAGGGCAAAAACCCCCAGCCTCTCGAGCGCTCGTAATGGGTGTCGTTTTCGACGACTACAGGAGCAGGGGAGAAAAAAAATCCACTCATCTGGATGTGTCAGGATTCGATTTCAACTACTAGGTACGACTTCAATGGCAAGAGGGGCTGTTTGTCACAGTTTGGCTACAGCGTCTACGTACCAACTTCAAGTTACGTGGAATACCGTAGCCAAATACGCTCAACGAAGAGTTCATGGATGCGTCAGACTCAGACAGCGGCGCCTCGCAGGGAAATAGCTGCGTGACGATGCTGCCTCGCTATGACCGCAATGATGCTCTGCACCCGTTTGATATAATTTAGGAGGGAATGGATGGTTCTGGCGGATCAAGGAGGAAACGGGGTGGCAGGGGAATTCGTTGGCGACGAGAACAGCGCCGTGTAGATGATGGTTTGTTCGCAGTGCGTCAGATTGGTGCCTTTTAAAACGTAAGGGAGTACACTCACTTTCGAGAAATGTAACTCTCTACGCTAGTATGAGGTACGACTCAAACCAATATCGGTGCCCAGTCTGCTCTTTTGGGGTGGGACAGCGTAAACACAATGTAGAACCACACGATCTGAGAGACGAGGAAAAGGACGAGGTCAGCCAGCGTACCTCGTACCTCGTAGATGCCATGCACCTTGCGCCTGACGTTGCCTGCACTCATAAGCAGCATCCTCGCCACGGCGGGGGGTGGCCTCCGCCAGTGACGCTACTGCTCCCTTGACCGCCTCTTCACGTTCCATTTGTCAATCCGGGCAAACCACACCTTGGTCATGACCGGCCCATATGCCTATGTTCGGCACCCAAGCTACAGTGGGGCCCTGCTGAGCATCCTAGGCGGCTTTTCGGACGTGGGGCCCGGGCAAGAGAGCGTGGTGCTGATGATGCTTGTGGGAAGGTGGCCGTTGCGGTGTAGGTGTCGCTGGTGTTTTGTATTGCGATGACGGTTGTGTTTCACCGGGTTAATAACATGTTGAAAGATGTGTTCGGGAAGGAGTCGGAGAAATGGGCTGAGAGGGTGCCGTGCAAGCACATTCCGGGAGTGTTCTAGGTAGACTGACGTCTCCGATTTGCTGGTCCTGTTGGTCTCCTCGTCCAGCCCTCAAGTGTGTCCATGGATCGCCTGCCTCAATTCGCAGCCACTCTTTAATCACAGCACGATGTTAATGGCCGTATCACAAAAGGAATTCAAGTTCGTGGTTGACTTGGTAATATCCAAATTCTGACTACGATAAGGAGACGGGAGAGGCCTCAAGTATCTGCGACAGCAGCGAGGTCTCTTTTCTTCGCCATTTACAGGTGGCACCCCTATCATCCCTCTTGGTCGGCTCATTGGCTGGTCGTTACCACTCGGGCCGCATTGAGCTTGAACGTTGACCGCCTTCACAAAATACGTATATTGCTATCATCGGCTGATGATAGCCTTGAATGACGCCGAATGAATCCGGACTCTTTGGCGCCTGCACCCTGCGTGCAATGTGGCAATTAGTTTACCCTTACTGCCGTGGAGGACTTCGACTGGGACGAAGAACTTCAAACCGACATTTGCTGTGAAGCGGAGTTGAACTTCAAAACGTTGGGTGGAAGATCAGCATCTCTTCGGATCCTTGAGTATATACATAGACAAACCAGCGATGAAATTTCCTGTAGGAAAATCTTTCGTTTACGCTTTCTGGAGCAGAAGAAAGGGCAAATAGCCACTCACGAAATGATAATCTCCCAAAAGCCCAGTCGGTACTCTGTGTCAACCTCATGAATTTGGAAACTCCGGATATTCGAGTCCACAACTTGGCTGGCCAAGTACGGAATTTGCATAATTCAAGTTGCCGACGAAACCCTGTCAGTGGAGACTAAGACTCGACGAAGAGAGTCTCGGCCCGCCGTGATAAACGAATTCCGGGCCACCGTGGCTACGCTAGTAGCAGAACTTGAAGAGTATCTGGGGGGGCTGAAAATTCTCGGTGTGAGTTATATGGACTTGTTGGACACAAGACTACTACCTCCACATTATCTGAATCCGCCAGTAGCCTATCCTCGGACTCGAACTTCGAGCTTTTAGACGTATATTTCTTGGCAACCGCAGGCTACCCTGCTTGAGAAAATCGACCTTGTTGCTCCACTGCGTAGGCTAATACCCAAAACGAACAGGTTTGTCGGCGGCATTTTCCGGATTGCGTCCCCGTGCATTTTACTGCGACAAGGTTTTTCGAAACCGTTGTAAGTTGTACAAAACTAACGGTGCACTAGGTGGACCGCACCATGGTAATCACAATGCCAACTTGGAAACGTTGCTGCCATGCCTTGCGGCTCAGAGATCTTGACGATATTTAGGATGGCTTAGACGCGGTAGAATCTTCTCATAGGGCGCTTGTCGTTGACGCTGGCTGCCAGTGACTGTGGGTCCGTACTATGATTCTTTTTCATCTTACTTTTGAACTCCGATAGGGCGTCGTGTACACTCAAGCTTTCAACAGAACACGATGAGCGCCGGTCCTTCAACCGCCTTGGGAACTGCGAGGCTGAGAACTTTTCTCAATGCAGTTCTGCACGGTAAGAAACAGGTCGGGGGCCAGGGCAAGTTATTTTTGGATGCAGTCTGTGAGCATTCAGACCCGCCGACGTGCATCAGCAACATTATAGAAAGCAACCAAGGGGTGTCGTCCGTACAGGACGCGATACGCTCCGATTACACGATCGCAGGCATCGATGGGCCCATTGGTAACTTTCTCCAGTATATGCAGGCGCCTGCTTTGAAAACCGTCGGGGGCGGCCAGTTCTTGGTCAAGATACTCCTCGCTATCGTCGACCCCCCGATCTTTTGGACAGAATTTGTGGCCGCATTTCGTGATGGACATTTGCAGGAGAAAACGAAGCAATGTTTTGCATGGCTTCTCCTACAGCTGATGTTGCTTCCTGGCGAGACTGCGGATCCTTATCGTAAGGTGGCGGAAGATTCGTTCACGATGAAGCTTCTGCTTGGCATATCCCATCCCGACGCCAAACCTATAGTCCTGAAAATTGAGAAAGTCCTTTCCACTTGCGCACCCATTACAGAGCTGGACCGTGACGGCGGTTTCGGTCCAGGCGGACGGCACGACAATGATTTCGTCGATTTTCGCGAGATAGCCATCCTCCCCGCTGCAGACGAGATCAACTCCAAAGATCAACCGTTTCTCCTCCCCAGCTCTGCGTTCGAGGATCCGAAGACAGAGAAGGACAGGACGGCTATGTACCTCGATAATCAATTCCGGCTGCTACGCGAGGACATGCTATGTGAGATGCGCGAGGAAGTTCAGGTGCTTTTGGATTTGAAGAAAGGTCGGAACAACCGGGGAATAACTCTTGACGGGTTAACTCTTCAGGACGTTTATTGCGGACTGGAGCGTAAAAGGTGCAAGTGGGGATTGGCTTTCCAATGCAAGGACGACTTTCCGCAGCTCAAGGGAAAGAATGATGCTGCGAAACGTAAAGCGTATCTCATGACCGATCCACAAGGCAAAAAGCTCATCAAGCACCAATCGCTGGCTTGCTTGCTGGTCGACGGTCAGATCATGGCTTTCCCGACAATCAATAGGGACGAAACGCTTCTAGCCCATTCTCGTCCTATCATTATACTTCAGATGGACGGAGGGAGGAGCGCCAGGAAGACCCTTTTGAAAGTCAAATTCGCAAAGAACATCAAGCTTGTTCAAATCGATACGGCCATATTCTCCTACGAGCCTGTCTTGAAGGCGCTCCAGCAGATCAGGGACCTACCCCTTTCTCGAGAGCTACTGTACTGGAAAGACAGTTCTACTGTGGATCTGGTTCTGCAATCATCCGCGATGGACTCGCTGATCCAAAGGATCCAACAGAATCGCCGCCAGGATCTAAGTAGTTATCTGAATTCGTCGAAGCCGATCATCTTGGATGATGCACAGGGAGCTTCCCTTCTTTCAGGGCTCACGCAGACTGTCTCTCTCATTCAAGGGCCGCCCGGTATGTCATGCGATCAGTAGATCCTCTTCTCGTCCTGACTTGTTCTGTTAAAGGTACCGGCAAATCATTTATCGGTGCTCTGCTCGCCAAGTTCCTCCACGATTATAGCGAGCAGACCATCCTTGTCGTGTGTTATACGAACCACGCGCTGGACCAATTTCTCGAGGACCTTCTCGGGATTGGTATCCCTCTTACCAGTCTTGTTCGCCTCGGTGGAAAATCCAACCCCAGTACCGCGCCGATGGCGCTCCGGAATCAAGAGCAAGTTTCAAGCCTTCAAAAGGCAGACTGGAAGCTTATTGACGACTACAAAGCAGAGGCAGAAATCCACGCTACTAGTCTCAGATCGGCATTCGAGCAGTACAAGACGTCTTCTGTCCACAACGCTGACATCATGGCTCACACAGAATTTGAAGACTATGAGTTCTTCCAAGCATTCAGCGTTCCCACGAGCTCGGATGGTATGACTCAGGTCGGGAAACGTGGGCGCTCCGTGGACGAATATTATCTTTTGGATCAGTGGTCGAACGGCAAGGACGCCGGTATTTTCAAACAACATTCACACGTGCTCAACTCGGCTAAGATATGGGGGATGTCTCCGTCATCACGGCAGACTCTAATTGAGGCGTGGAAGATGACGATCCTCCAGTACCAGGTGAAGGAGTTCTGCGAAAGCGCCAAGAAGTACGACAGTTGCCAGGTGGAGCTTCAGCGAAAGTTTGAGGAGAAGAACGTAGCCATCTTGAGGAACAAGAGAATTATCGGGTGCACGACTACCGGAGCGGCAAAGTACAAGGAGAGTATACAGGCGGTGTCGCCTGACATTTTGCTCGTTGAGGAAGCCGGAGAAATTTTGGAAAGTCATGTTATCACTGCGTTGGGGGCGGATGCAAAGCAGATGATTCTTATTGGAGATCACAAGTACGCCCTTTGGTTGCTTATCGCTATCCGGGCTGACTGCCCATCCCTATTCTCAGGCAACTTCGTCCCAAAATTAATCATTATGAATTGACGGTCGAGAAAGGCGAGGGGTACGATCTTAATCGATCTTTGTTTGAACGTCTCGTCCTCAAAGGCTACCCACACCAAACCCTAGTCGCCCAGCATCGCATGCGGCCTGAGATATCGTCACTTATCCGACACCTCACCTACCCAGATCTCATCGATGCACCCAAGACCAGTGGTCGTCCCAATCTGCGCGGCGTAGCGGATAACATTGTCTTTATCGACCATACTCACCCGGAAGATGTGAATCGTCAGCTGAAGGACTCTCTCGACATGGGGTCCAAAGCGTCCAAGCAAAACACCTTTGAAGTCCAGATGGTGATGAAAATCGTGCGGTACCTATTACAACAGGGATACAAGACAGACAACATCGTGGTGTTGACCCCGTATTTAGGGCAGTTGCAGAAGCTTCAGGCAACGTTGAAGGACGAGCTCGATCCGGTACTTAATGATTTGGATAAAAACGAGCTGTGGAGGTCAGGTGTGCCAATTGCTGAGTCGCCGAACCAGCACAGGCCACCTCTTCGCTTGGCGACCATCGGTAGGATATCATCTACTGAAAGTCGCCTACCATTGCTGACATCGAGATACAGATAACTACCAGGGCGAAGAGAGTGACATAGTTATTGCTTCACTCTGCAGGAGCAATTCTGACAACGATATCGGATTTATGTTCTCCCCAGAACGCATGAACGTGCTACTCTCCCGGGCGCGTCATAATCGGAAATTCAAACACATTTACAAACGCTCGAAAAGGTAGCGATCTGTGGAGACGGTTACTTGCATTACTTCGAAGTGAAAATCGTGTGCATAACGGTTTTCCTGTCGTTTGTACTCAGCACCCGAATCAAACCGCGCTTCTGAAGTCCCCGGACGACTTTCTTATACAATGCCCGGATGGTGGATGTAACAGCATTTGGTGAGCCAGATCATCATTGTCATTCAATTATTTCTTACGACGGAACCCAGCGGGAAACAACTTCCTTGCGGTATTCATTCATGCTTGTCCAAATGCCACTCGTCCACGCTTAACTGTCATTCTGTTTGTAAACAAATCATCACGGAACAGTGTTTTAAAGGACATCCGCAAACTCGTCAATGTCTTCAATCACCCCTCCCCTGCAAAAAATGTGCACGGGAAGCTAAGCTAGCCGAGGAACAGCGTCAACTGGAGTTCAAGCTAGAACAGAAAAGAGAAGCGCAGCAGGCGGAGCACGAACGGCGATTGAAAGAACTCGAGGACAAAATCGCTGCAGAGGTCCAGATCGTCCATGATACTCAGTTGGCTGAACAGCGCCGTCAAGCGATTCTGCAAAAGGAGGCGGACCTGGAAGAAGCCAAGAAAACGGCCAAGGCGGCTACCTCTGCGTTCTTTTCACATATCACATCGTTGTTCTCGTCATCAACAACGCAATCACAGACAACCCCTTCGTCGAACCAGCCTGATGGGACGTCAAATGCGCCCGATTCAACCACCACGGCGAACAATGCACAGTCTAGCTCACAGCAACCTAAACCCTCACCTCCCCGTCCGCAGACTCCTCCAGGCAATCCTGCCACCGCGAAGAAGTCCTCTCCGGAGGTCGAGTGGCAGCGTCAAAAGGATGTAGAAGGCGCGAATAATATATCTATTGACGCCGTCATGGGTATGATCGGGTTGGAAGAGGTTAAACGGCAAATGCTACGGATAAAGGACAAGATTGAAGTAACTCAACGCCAGAATTCTTCCATCAAAGACGAACGCTTCAATATTGTGCTTCTAGGAAACCCAGGCACAGGTCAGACCGACTGACATCCGTTGTTGTTATCGACTGATTTCTTTCTGCAAGGAAAAACCACTGTCGCTCGGCATTACGCCAAATTTCTGACTTCACAACAGGTTCTGTCGGGTTACGCATTCCTTGAGACGACGGGCGCACGCCTGGCCCACGAGGGTGTAAGCGGTGCCGAAAAACTCATCAATGGTGCCTTGAATGCTGGAGGAGGGGCAATATTCATTGATGAAGCTTATCAGCTGACGAGTGGCCATGGTCAAGGTGCTCAGGTCCTAGACTTCCTTCTCGCAGAGATGGAAAACCAGGTCGGAGTCATTGTTTATACTTGCCGGTTACAGTAAGCAGATGGAAAAGTTCTTTGAGCATAATCCCGGTCTGCCGAGTCGTGTGCCATACACGCTAACATTCGCAGATTACACGAATGAAGAGCTGATGCTGATGCTTGGCCAATCTATCCACAAGAAATACCATGGAAGAATGAAGGTAGAGGACGGCGTCAACGGACTATACACCAAAATTGCGGTGCAGCGTTTGGGACGCGGGCGAGGTCGGGAGGGCTTCGGAAATGCCCGAGCGCTGCAGAATATGTTTGCGAAACTTACTGAAAGGCAGGCTGAGCGAATCAGTCGCATGCGCAGGGAGGGTCAGCGTACAGATGACTTCGAACTGCTCAATGAGGACATCATCGGCCCTGACCCTGCACAAGCTGTCAAGAAAAGCGCAGCCTGGAATGAATTGCAGTCACTCACGGGACTGCAAACTGTGAAAGAGTCCGTCCGTAATCTCTTCGACATCGTCGTGCAAAACTACCGCCGTGAGTTGGCACAGAAAGAGATCATGCAGATGACGCTCAATCGTGTATTCCTGGGCTCACCTGGTACGGGTAAAACAACCGTCGGCAAACTCTACGGTCAAATTCTGGCGGATATAGGGATGCTGACCAACGGTGAAGGTGAGCATTATTCTATTGACAGCGTTCGGAGGACGTGGGGATCACGGATCTCACACGGACTCGTTCAAGACTGCAGTTATTGACACCATTGTAGCAGAAGTACAGAGTGTCCCCGGGGAAGATCGGGCCATACTGCTCTTGGGTTACGAATCTCAAATGCGCGAGATGTTCCAGGTATGACCTCATACTCAAAATGATGTCGACGATTTTTCATTCCTTTATGACCACAGAATGTCAACGAAGGTAAGAATCGATGCATCTACATTCACTCAAGGTAAACTGAATGTCATGCCTTTCTGAAGGATTGAGTCGCCGGTTTTCCATTGAAGAGGCGTTCAAATTTGAAGACTTTACCGATGCTGAGCTCCGAGAGATCATGGAATGGAAGCTCAAGAAACAGGACCTCTCAGCGACTGATGTGGCCAAAAATGTCGCAATGGAGGTGCTGAGCCGTGAAAGGAACAGGCCCAATTTCGGCAATGGCGGTGCAGTCGAAAACCTTCTGGGACATACCAAGTCTCGATACATGGCTCGTTTCCGAGGCTCTGCACCCCCTATTGACACCGTCTTCGAACCACAAGATTTTGACCCGGACTTTGATCGCCACCTCCATGCATCCGAAAGACTCGACAAGATGTTCGAAGATGTGGTCGGCTGCGAGACTATAATTGACAAACTGCGCGAATATCAGAAGATTTCTCGCATTATGAAAGCTAGGGGAGAGGAGCCAGGTGATCTCATCCCGACCAATTTCGTTTTCAAGGGGCCTCCTGGTGCGCATATTTGTGCAGATCGCATAACGATGTATAGTGGCTCACGGGGACCCTTTTAGGAACGGGAAAGACGACAATTGCTCGTAAAATCGGCCAGGTTTATTACGACATGGGTTTTTTAGCTTCGGCCAAGGTCGAAGAGTGTTCAGCGTCTGACCTCGTCGGTCAGTACATTGGACATACCGGACCTAAGACGAAGAAACTCTTCGAGAAAGCCGTTGGCCAGGTCCTCTTCATCGACGAGGCGTATCGGCTCGGCGAGGGCCGTTTTGCGCAAGAGGCTGTCGATGAGCTGGTTGGCCTTTTGACCCACGAAAGGTTCAAGTCAAAAATTGTGGTCATCCTTGCTGGCTACGAGGATGAAATCAACAGGCTGTTGAACGTGAACAGCGGTCTATCCAGCAGGTTCCCAGAAGTGATTGCATTCCGAAACTTCCCGCCCAAGGCGTGCTTGGAGATCCTCGATACAAGCCTCCGGCGTAACAAAGTCATTCTCGACGTGCTTCGTAAGCCTTCGTCCAAGGGGTATTCAACCCTCTTATCGCTAGTTGAAGACCTGTCGGGAATACCTTCATGGGGAAATGCGCGTGACATGGAGACTTTGGCCAAGCAGATGAGCGGTCTGGTGCTGAAGCAACTGCCGGATAACAGCCAGCCAACTGTGTTCACATTGGAAATCAAAGACGCGATCCAAGTGATGCTAGCCATGTTGAATGAAAAACGGAAGAGATCGCATATGCCCCCGGTATCCCATTCCGTGTATGAGGACATCCAAGAATTATCGTCGAGCTCTGCTCCTCCACCTCCACCTCCTGCACAACAGTCATCGTCATCGTCGCCGCCAGCTCCTCCACCCCAACAGCAGCCTCCACCACCTCCGCCTCCACCGTCCCAGTCCCAACTGCAGACACCGCCACCGCCAGCCCCACCGCCACCTCCGCCACAGTCGCAGCAGCAGACACCGCCACGTCAACAACGGAATCAACGCCAGCCACATCCGGCACAAAGGCCTCAATCGAGGAGCCAACAAATCGCCGATGAACGCGACCCCGGCGTTTCAGATGCCATCTGGATGCAACTTCAGGCGGACAAGAAGGCCCAAGCGGACGCCGCGAAAGCAAAGGAGTAAGAAATGCGCAAAATGCAGAACATCATGAGGAAAGCTATTCAAAACGAGGAGAAGAAAAAGGCCGCTGTGGAGGCTGCCTTGGCAGAGGAAGCTGCTGCCAAAGACGCTGCCGCACGTAAAGAGGCTAGACACCGACGCGAGACGCATCAACGCAATGAACGAGCAGCGAAGGAGGCACGCGAGAGATCCGCGCTGGAGCTCCATAGGAAGAGAGAAGAGGCGAGGATGTTGCAGGAAGCGCAAGCCACGGTACAAGCCCGCCTACGTACAATGGGCGTCTGTGTACAGGGATACCAATGGACCCCGCAACTAGGTGGCTATCGATGTCGCGGTGGCGCCCATTTCATCTCTAAACACCAGCTCGGTATTTGATGGAGAAATAGACCTGGCGAAGGCATGGACAATTCACTTGTAAACGTTAGAGAGATGTATGTTTTTGTATCCCAATGAGAACGAATGATACTGTTACTACCTTTTCTCTCTTGCTTGGGAGGGGGATGGATAATTATTCGGCAAAATCATATCATGCCGCGCGGCGACGGGTGTCCACATCAGGTTGTGAACTTCGAAGACACCGACTCGTTCTCTTCACCCTGATCCGCTCCGGGGCTGAGATCTATAAAGCCTGAAGCTTTTAGCTGAGCGTTCTTCAGCCGGTCTCTCTCTTGCTTCATCATCCTCACGGTGCTGGTCACCCAAGATCTTGGAACATACTTCATTCACCTTCTCATTCTACCACCAAGATGCGCTTCCTTCACATTGTCCTTCCCTTTTTCGCCTTTTTCACTGCCCTTGCGATCCCAGTACCAGTAAGTCTCCATTCCTGTCTGGCTGCTTGAACATCCTTTTGAGCTTGCTTGTGTCCCGCAGCTGAACCGCCACTTGGCACGCCCAAATGCTCGGGGTATGCCGGACAATCGCAGAGTATGTCAACTTTCCTTGTGGCCAAACATTTCGTACAATATATGAGACTTTTATAGCGCCCAATTGTCCAGTTCGGTCCTTATTTCCGCGGTATCCGAAGGGAGGCGGATAAAGGCCAGCTACGAGCCTGGGCCGAAGCCCACCACGCGGGCCTCGCACCCACCAATCCTGCCAAAGCTGCCACACACGTCTACTGGGATGACAAAGCCCAATTTCATTATCACAGTGGAGAGCCTGCACATGATAACCAGATCGGTGGAGTTTGGCGGAAGCCTCTGTCTGTGACAGTCATGGACGGTTACGACGTGGACGGTCACGACTTCGTGGACCTGCCTCTTCGGTCTGTGACAATTAATCGACACCGAGACCTCCCGACGCTCAGTCATCTTCGATCCCATCCAGGAACAACTCGAGAATAGAAGAATTTTCTTGGCCATCTGACGGGCCAAAACGGGTAGTGGTGGTTTTCCCCCACCGTATAATTTTTAATCAATATCCATGTAAATACATTATGGGTGATTCCATTCGGCACCCTGGGGTGCACCAATTTCCCGTTACATTTACAAGTGTGCAACAATGACTACAGGGGTGGAGACAGACAGATACAGGGACAATTTCTCTACTTCGCGCTTGCCATGGTCCTGGAGAGATTATATGCTGCAGAGATTAATGTGACGTGACTGCCAGAAAGAAATCAGTAGACTAGACTTGAGAGTAACGGTAAACGTACGTGAATCCTTGCACGGCATTACCAAGTCTGCGAGTAACCGTTAAAATCCGAGGAACTTCTGCGCAGTATGGAGGAACATTACCCTTCGCCAGCGTCCGAAATTTCTTCCGTGCATAACCCAACGTGATTGAGATACAACAAAAAGTCCTTGTGGAGCGTCAGAGACGGTGTCCCGCAACTGATGATGCCAAAGGGGTACTGACCTCAAACATTGACATTGCTTTCAGAAGCATGGTCTTGTCGTATTCTCCGGCACGCGTCAAAGCTTCGACACACCTGAGTGGTGCATGTCCAGAAATGTTCCGTGAACGATACCGCCAAACTACATACCACAACGTACACAGGCAGAAAGTCCCTTCCTCACCTCCGACGCCATCATCCGATTTGTTGACGTCGTATCTGAAAACGAGATTCTGTGGAATGTGGAAGCGCGCACTGTTCCATGGTAAACAAAAGAGATGCCTACATTCGATGTCAAGCCTCCTCTCTCTGGCGTCCTCAGGATCTGCTTCAAGGTGCTCACGAAGCGAGGGTCGGACTAAAAGACCCCCCAAAATCAAGGTCTAGAATCCTGTGACGAGAACTAGCCGAATGAACTTACCCCTTGCATGAAGAATACCAGCGGCATGATGAGGACAGACGAGTCGAGAACATCTGTCTCCTCGTAACTTTGACCAAAGTGCTGTCTCTCCTTGTTCCAAGCCTTTGTCATGATCTCCTCGTACAGATTATCTCGCGCAGAAAGCCATTCATTGCGCTTCGGGCAGGGAAGTGACCGTTTATCCGCTAGACGAAGACCTAGGGTCATGGGTTCATGGTTGAGAAGGATATGTGCGGAACAAAGATACCGACACACCTCGGTCTATTGCAACCCTGGATGACAGAGCACGTCATGAACTCGCCGCTTGGAATGATGCTTTCGGCTAGTCACTCACCACAGCATAATCTGAGAAGTGCCGAATGAACGTGAGATAACTGGTTATGAATTATTGCGGCTGACCTTTGAGTACTACGTCCATGACAATAAGAAGCCCGAGCATGGTTTTCCAGAATACACAGAACATACGCACCGTAAAATGCCGTTTCTTATTTCGAACTTCCCTGCGAACAGACATCAATGAATGAGCCTCTGACATCGTGTTTTGTGTTGCGCTGTCCCGAACTGACCAGATTGACCTGAAATGCAAAGTTAGCAGACATTTCAGGGCAGCTGAGACGTGGAAGGAAGTTACAAGTCGGGTTGGTTGCAGTTGGCAACGACATCTGCAAAAGTGGAAGGAATCTTATCAATGCAGTTGAGTTGAGATAATACTCACAATCTACACTGTAGGTACGTCAGATGAATAACAAGGTAGGTATTTCAGAAAGCTTAATGGCGATACGTACAGCTCCCGAACGGCAACCCTAGAAAACGGACTCAGTTGAGGCTCGTCGTAAATTTGACTGTACTGACCATGTATCATAGGACTGAGCATGGTTTCCGAGGTGTGAATTGAATACGTGAAGCGGAACGGATGGACTTACCAGAGGTTTACCAAACTGGTGAATGCGATCAGCATCCTGAAATGGTCGGTAGGGTTGCTAATGCTTACCTTTTGACCAAGATATATACAGTCCATGCTACAAATAATCAGAGGGACACGTTAAGATTTGGCCGCCGGAACACAAAACTATGTGGCTAGAATATTAACGTAGTGGTATTGATTCTTGCTAAAAGTGACTCACAATCCGCACAGCTCGCCGTAGATATCCTTGTGAGTCCAAGATCAGTAAAAAGCGGTCAAAGATGTTGAAAGTGCGTTACTAATTGAAGATGGTCCGCAGCGCCGTTCCCAATCCTAGACCATTCTTGAACGCGCCGCTAAAAGCCAACTCAATGCCGAACAGACGTACCTAACGGGTTTCGAGCCTTTATGACCATCAAGATGTAGCAACTCAATTTCTTCGAGATCCTTGCCACCTACACGGACGTCAACATTCGATAAATCTCAGATTGAAGAGAATAAGCTGACCGTGAATGGTGTACATGATCTGCAAAGATCCATCGGGATTCTTGTTCTTCAACCGCTCAAAGATGAACTCCATGTAGGCTACACGTATTTTAGAACCCCTCGGAAGACATTCAGCGACTGAATACACACCATTGGCTTCGTGCGTGAAGCCTAGACGGAGCAGGGCATACAGCGTGAACGAGGAATCACGAATCCACGATGCCCTTCATGCATGGGGTTAGTGCTGGATGATACCCAGCGACACGTGTAAAAAAACATACCGATAATCCCTGGATAACATATTGAGTATGATTGGATCGATATCGGCCGAACGAAACTCACCAATTCCTGGTCCCGCCAATATATTCGGGCAAGCTGAATGTTGGGCTCGCAACGACGGCGCCTATTCGTCCGGTTTAATCAGCAGGGAGGAAAGACTCAGAGTAACAAATGTGAAAAGGCGGGAAATAGGTCGCACCGGTGGGCTCGAAAATCAGAAGCTTCAGTGCAAGCGCACTACGATGAACTGATTCTTTCCATGAGCCGTTGTATGTCGATCTGCGAATCCAGGAGTGCCAATAACTGTTTGTGGACTGGTCGAAAACAATGGTCAATGTGTGGATGAGACTGATTCGGAGAACTCAACGCACATTTAATAGGATATGGATGAGCTTCTGTTGTGCCGACCGAGTCCGCAGTTAGGTATGTATGGTTCTCTTAGTTGAATAAAACTGACATTTGTGAGGAACGGATCGTCCACAGCTCTAAGCTTGGAGACCCCAGCTACTAATTCTGTGGTTTATCAACAAATCGTCGCTCGAAAGACGCCTATGACATACTGTCAAGCGGGACACCGAGTTCCTCTGCACGTTGCTCACTCGGTCGGACCTCAGTAGGGGGAGGACACTCCGGGGGTGTCCTCAAGACGAATGTAACCGCTTGGCCCTCTACGAGGCTCAGCTCACAGGCTGCACCGATGCCAAGCAAACCTTTCGACTGCCTTTGATCAAAGAGCTGCAAATCAATGACTGGGACAGACACATTGTCCATTGTGCTTTCGGGGACATATCGCAGGTCCAGCGTAAGCTGTGGGGTGGTGAAGAGCACTTTGTTTTGGATTACAAACGGAACTGAGTCGTCGGGCAAAATTGATGTTGCGTGTGTGGTACGAGCATAATTGAAGGCGGGGGCACATTCCACACGGAGGGGTATTGTACCACGGATTACCTGATGATTGGGGAGGATCAGAGTGAAATCATGGTACATAGCAAGAGCCTGACCTCGACCCGTCGAACCAGCCATGAAAGGAGGGGCTTTGTTGTCTCGCTGGAAGGCTGACGGGGAAGGAAGTCTATATATTTGCTGTCACGTCTCGTGCTCAAATAAGTAAATTGGGAATCATTACAAACCTGTAACGCTAACGACACCCCCTTCATTCATGAACCTAGCCAAACCAACGCATAAGACAGGTGCACTTGTCCACCTCGATAACGTAGGCCACTAACTTTGTTTGAAGGACCTGAATAGCGCTGGATCAGCGTTCGTGGGACCAAATTCAAGACAACGGACATACGTTAGAACTGGGTAAGTAGTTTTGTTTGGTGGAGAACGGAACCGTCGGCGTTATAGAAAAGTGGCCTCCCTGAGGTTTATTAGTTAGATTCAATGATCGGAATAGTGACCTCGCCCTACCTTGTCCTTGTCGAGGATCCGGGCAAAGATGGACGGCGAATCGAAGTTGGGAACACAGTAACTTTCAACTGAGAAAGAGGTTCAATAATCCCAAGCCAACGCGGGAACCATGGGGACTATCTGCAACTCACTGGATCCGTCGATACTGACCTATAAAAAAACATATCAAAGTTCAAAATTACAAAATTAGACAAAGAAGCGCTCATGCTCACAAGAGCCGCCGTCCTCAGATTTCCGATCCTGCGTAATAAACCGATATGAGCTCACTGTAAGTTCCACTTGGCGACGTTGCTCACAATCCGTGGTCTGCGATGGGGAAGTAGTCTCTGTGTTCGTTGGGCTGGCGGATGCCAGTGTTCATGGTCGTAGCTAGTGATCGCGCAAGTGAAACGTAACGCGTGACCGCGTGACCTCTGACTTCACTCGGAGTGCGACCTAACTTGGTAATCTTGTTTTTGGTAACCCAATGTTCCTCCACCTCGACAGAAACCGTCCTCCCGGGCCTACGAAGTGCCAGAAAGTCGGATGACTCGGATGACTTGAACTAACCCAAGATTAGGGGTCGAGAAGCATTTTCAAACGCGTCATACTGGCGCCCACTCACCTAGTTGTTCTTCAAGAACCTGATATGGCCCCGGAGGACGACGGCGGGCTTGTATAAGCTTCTGCTTGACACATGGGCAGGACGTGTTGACGGAAGATGAGGCTGAGGTTGAGGGTAAGGAGAACGATTGAGGGAGTCTTGAGTGCTTGAGACTGCGAGAGAAGAGGGGCCGGGGGAAAGAGAGATTGGTTTGAACGCACCACCTCAAGACCTTTATTGTGGGCGCGTTCGGTAAATCTCGACAAATGACTGTCAAAGGCGTCCTCCTTGACCTACGGCTCGTCGTTCATTACTATCATAATACGCAACTTCAGGTTGACCTTTCATTCTCAAGTATGCCCAGGCCTATGCTGTCTTCTCTCTACCTTCGTGTTTTATAGAAGTGTTCGCGCACCGGAATCATCTAGAACCACTGTTGTTTCCAGGGATATGGTCGGGTGGGACGGCGAATACGTGTGTCCACAAAATAAATCTGCCACCGCCATCTCTCACACCACGGCGCCCACCCGCTCTAATAGGCTCCGATCAAGGGGGTGACCAAGCTTGATCGATCGATCGATCCCACCATCTCAGTTCTGGTCGCGAATGTGAATCCGCCTACAGACAAGGTGCGAAAAATAGGCGGCGAGTGAATATGCGGGATGAGTAGGATGGTACGACGGTTGAGAGCATGGGTTGTACCGCGTCTACACTCTTTCGCTGCCGCCACCTCACTGAGCACGAAAGCAAGGAAGGGACAATATGGGCGCGTAACCGCAAAGACGGGACTTCCCAAAGACCGGCAAAGTCAGTTTTTTTGATTGCCCCGTACATTTAAAACTCACACATCTATTTACAGTGGTACGCAGACCGCGATATATCAGGTTCCTCTTTCACTTACGACATCCTGTTTGTTCAACGCATTCGGTGCATTATCCACGATAGCTAACGCAGATTCATCCACGAACGACTAATGTCCTAAGTCCTGACTTTGGATACTAGTACTCTGAGGCTTGTCAATGTAGTATCGACGATAGTACGGAAAGCCGTGTGTCATTTCATGCTAATTATCAAAAGCTTGGCGAGTCCTTGCTTATCACAGAGACCCGAGCGATGTTGCGAAAGCTTACGCCAGAGGTACGTCCTTATAATCTCTGATGCTTTCTCACATCAACCTCACTATTCAACCGAAGATCCATGACTCACACACCCCACACTACGAAAACGACGATACAAGACAGCGGACACGGATGACAGGAACTTGAAGGACGACCCGAGCATATCACGGTGGTGACGGACGGGAGCCATACAAGCGAAGAGAGAATACGATAGAAGGAAGTGAATGAACACTACTGGGACCATCTCCGACGGAGCCTGCGTCACCGCCCCGTGTAGACGTATTGCATGCCTGCTGGGAATTCATCAAATCCAATCTCCACTCTGACCTCCCTGCTATGACAAGGATCTTACAGGCCCGACTGGCTGATTGGACAGATAGGCGTGCGACAACCTTGCTTGAGCTGGGCAACGATGCCTTGCTACAATACCGTCATCGAACGTACACGCATTCAAAAGAAGTTACTTGACAATAAAACATTCTAGTACACGAAGAAATAAATACATGTTTGTAACAATAGGAAGCCCTGTTAGCTGCGCTGTTCAAATATTCTATGCCCTCTACGTGTCCGCACTTCGGACTATCCCACTTGAACTCACTTACGCGTGACCCCATTCTCGCTGTCATGCTCACTTGCGGGTACGACCGCGTTTTGGGTTGCGCCCAGATGTGCTTGGACCTCCCTCCGTTGGCTCCTTGGGGACTGTCGGCAACGTCGGAGGCCTGTGGATCGACACAGGCTCCCCTATCATGTTCTGATCCGTGACCAGGGCCCCAGAGTGATAGCTGATTTTCGCACTTTCTCCGGCCTGGGTGGCGTGCCAGCCCTCCCAGACCATGACGCCTTTGACACGTTTGGCAAAATCAGGGTCCAGACGCGCGTGGTGCAGTTTGACATCCGTTCTCAAATCGTTTTTCTCCCAGCGCCACAATTTACAGTCAAAGTGGACCTTCGGGGGCTAGTGAAAATCCGTTATGATGTGTTGGGGAACCGCGAGACCGTGGCAGATACGCACATTGAGGATTCTTTCCCTGGAGATTTTAGCTTCCTCACCAAGTTTGTCACTGTCCAGGGTTTCCCCGGCGTGGTAAGCAATTGTGAGATGCTGCAGGTGTTTATCATCGTCCGTTTTGCCGTCCTCCCAGGGGTTGTGGACCCAGGCGAGTTTAGCCTTCTTATGGAGATGGCCATCTGGAAGGTCCTCGTGGTGGTCGAGGATCTGGCGTCTCGCGGCAGCTTGTTCAGTCTGCCGCAAACCGCGAAATCTGAACTCAACATTCGGTGGCTATATAATGTCAGTTGTGTGGAATCCCATTATATCAGATATTGACATACAGTGCGACGGTGCAGGATGTTGTGGTGATTGAAATGTATGGTACTACTAGGAGTCGCACAGCGACTCTGTAGGAGCAGCGTCAGCGCAGGTTTTGAGTTCGAGGTAAGGGTCAAGACTCACCGGGAACGGGGCAGCCGCGATAACGAGCGCAGAGGTGCCAAGAAAAAAGGGGAAGACTAGCATTGTGGTAATAAGAATATCAGATAGGTGACTAGCACGGTAAAGATGATGAAAGGGAGTCCAGCTGAAGACATTCAAGAGACGAACTCCGGGATTTTATACCGTGAATTCTAGGGTGTTCTGTATCTTCTGATTGATGACGGAGAAAGACGGAACAGCCTGAGTACCAGTGACAGATTTCGCGCTGCTACCATGCTAGGCCTATCAGTTGGCCATATCACTGACACGAAGCGACGGGGGCAACTATGAAACTCACTGTCCACTGGCACACTGCTCAGACTTCGAGTTTTCCAAGACGATTTTGCACGCATTTGTCTCGGCCTATAAAAATGGGCCGCATCTTCGCTCCGGCTTCCCGTTCATCCAATGAAAATGGCACGCCGTGACTCCTTTTAACTTTCCGTGGCTAAAGAGCGGAAAGGGTTCCAATTCTAAAAAATTAGTAACCCAAAGGCGGTAAACTCGGAAGACCGTGACTGAGTGATGTCCGACTCCTCGTCCACAAAAACACCATCTTCATCCACCCTGCCTTCAATGAT
>QLPF01002370.1:0-27861 GCA_003314045.1 Hygrophorus pudorinus
GTTTTTGCTGGGTTGGGTACGGGTATGGCTCTCAGTATCCATGGGTTACCCAGGCCATTCACTAGCGTCAAGTTGGAAGAATAAAGCAAACCCGCACAACTCACTATTTGCAGCTACGAGATGCTTTCCGTGATCTATTGAATCCGTCAGATGGTGGAATAGTTACAAGGTAACAATGACTTTCTGGTTGGTCTCCTTATGCTAGTATAGGTTCCAGATGATCAGGTTGTGTGGGAAGCACCATGACAACAAGGCAAATGGAAAATAGGCAATGGCGGAGGGGCCTCAATGGCTGGGGATTGATGTCAGTCATCCCATCAAACGGGCTCCACAGATGACATAGAGATACCTCTGGCAGCATATTGTCCGACGAGGAGTCCCTGTAACGTATAAAAATGTTCAATGCAGACTGAAAATTAGAGTGATGTTCGATATTAAGGGTTGTCTTCTGCATGACCAACTTGACATACCCAAATAGCCACAAGAATCCGTGGCACAGCCAGCTACATATTCACCAGTAAACTCCCCCATGGCAGCAACGTAAACAGCAGCTTCAAAAATACTGGTTGACGTGGTAAGGTCACAAGCGCAAAGACAACAGGGCATTCTGAATTGGTGTGTGATACGGTAATCAAGCAGGTCCGATGGAGTGATACACTGTCCACTTTCAGCCACTGGCTACAACATCATAAAGCAAGTAATCAAATTTGAAGCAGATGGGCGAACATATGTTGAATGACTGACCACAACCATGGACCCAAATCCAACACTGTTGGGTCATATTGGAGGAGAATACTTCCACGTTCAAGTTGCCCCCGAATGTGCCTAAGATAATTTTCCAAGTCCCAAACACGCTCGTCTAACCGGACCATTGAGGGCAGATCAATGGCAGAGATGAATCCAATAGTCTCGACAGATCAGGGCTGGCTCTGAGGAGGGATGGCCAATTACTGGCACTATTAAATAGATTGTCAGATGATGGCGCATTTTGCAAGGTTCAAAATGCAGCCGTAACCTTTTGCGGTTTACAAAACGAAACTTGCCATTTATGCAATGACAACAGACTTGAGTTGGCTGGGTATGGCAACTAAAGGAACTTGCAGACTACTTACTGTCCCCAAAGTCGAAAACTAATATTGTCGTGTCATCAGTCTTTTCCTGCCTAAATTTTATTAAATTGTTTCTTCATTGTAATCCATATACTGGAAGGCCCCCACCCACGATTGTGAACTGTTTTGAAATGGCCTAAAACATCTGCGAAACTTGACGCAAAACCGTGACAATGGTACTCTTGTCACTTCACGTGGGAACCAGTAGTTTTGTGCTATAAAGGATGTTTCAGTTCATGGGTTACTTGAACTATGTCTGACGATTACAGTGCATGCGACAAGCGCTATGATATCCTGGGGATTTCTGAGAAAGAAGGTCCGAGCTGCAAGACATTGGTAGGTTCAAGTTTCTAGGATTTCCTATTGTTATTTATTGTTGTAGAGTGTGGCGGGAAGCAGGGACTCGGATGTGACGCACAAAGCTGTCTGCGTCGCAATATTATTTGACCAGGTGCTCGAACTGAACCAGTCCAAGTCAGAAGGGCAGAAGGGCGAAGGACAGTTGGTGGGTGATCACAGCCTGGGGGCTGGCATACATTGATGTTTATCTAGAAGGAACGAAATAGACATTGTTGCTCTGAGTGGCACGAACTTGAAGTCTATTGCATTCAGGCTCACTTGCATAGTCAACATGACATTTCCACTGAGCCAAACTCCGATGTTGAGGAACCAGACGTTCAGCATCCAACAAGAGCATTGAGGCGACACAAGGGGTATCTCAGGCTGGAGCTGGATTTTGAGGTATTGAAGAAGGATAAAGGGTGTGATTTGGCGTAGAGTATGGTTGTATGTACAGCGGCAACGAAGTTACAGGCCCTTTCTGAGCCTTTTCTGCTGAAAATTTCCGCCTGTCACACTGCCTTGTCAGGCTAAGTAAAAATGCAAGGTGCTGGTCAGCTAGTAGTCGAGCAATTGTTTGAAAAATGGGCTTTTAGTCATGTCTAGTCATGTCCAGGCACAACCACAATCTGCGCAATATTTCTAGATCAATATCAGTCTACTCACAGTCAACTCACAGTTAAGATTTAGTCACAGTTTCAAATCGGCAGTTTGAGACTTCACATAAAGTTCAAATTCTATAATTTACTTTGAAGTTATTTCCAGCCGGCCCTAAATTCAACTTCAAGCAGAACGACCTGGAGTCGGACACACTTGTTGTATTATACACCTTTGGCTTGCCTTTGCGCCTGAAACTGCCCGAAGTTAGCCCAAAGGTAAGTACACTGTGGGATTTCATGTTCTACTAATTATTCTACCCTCTAGGACTTTAAGACTTACCATCAACGACTCAATGGAATGATGGTGGTGCACCACCCACTAACTCCACACCCATCCAACACCCATCTCCAACCCCACCACACAATGACACACGAGCACTGTGCAGCAGGGATGGTCCGGAAGGTGGGAGGAGAGTTGGCAGTCTAGGAAAGCAGGCATCACTGCCACCATAAGCCGCCCACTGCGTGCAGGCAATGCGGCCCCAACCTCTCAGGGCATGCACAAGGCTCCTCATTGAGTCCCTATTGATTCTTTCATACAGTCTATTTACTCACTACACGCAATCGACGCACGTGATTCGACATGCCATGTCACCTACCAAGCGCCAGCACGATGTGGCATACCAGCCACATCCGACCTCTTCCAAATGACTTGGGTACACAACCCAGGCACATGCATGTGCCGTGCAGGCTTGTAAGGCCGCCAAGACCACCCCCAAGGAAGGAGACATTTAAAACCCAGGGATGAGTTCACCACAGCCACAGCGTCGCTACGACAGCCTCATCCATGCTGGTGTGAATACGTCCACAGTGCCCGGCATCAAGCTGTCGATGTCCGGGTTGAGCAGTAGGCTGGCCCTCTGGACACACCATCCAGTCAGTTGTGACCATGCCTGCTCGACACCTAGACCCCCTGCTCCATCCACATCCCTAGTGCTGTGTCAATGTCATTTCCGGCCCACTGACCTACGTCCAGCGCGAACACAGGACCGAGACGGAACAGAGTGAGGTAAGGGTGCAGAGAAAAGCCCCTCTAACTGCACTGCATCACTAGAATGGCATGCACACGTGCAGCCAAGGTGTAGACTAAGGCTTAGAGTAGAGAGCGGGAAGAGGATCAGCAGCAGAAGAGCAAGAGGAGGGGGGTATATAGGTAAGGTAGCTGACATCGAAACCCAACGAACACAGCCACATATTGCACAGCCATATTCCCACGGCCAAATGCCAGCTGGCATTGTCGAAAAAAAAAACAGAAAAGCGGCCTGGCAGCCATTGTACCGTATGTAGATTATACCCAAGATTGTGTAGAGTATATTAGACACCATGGTACACAATTAGAACACCTCTTAAGCCCTCCCTGCCACCTCCAGTTTCTCCATGATATTGTTAGGCAACATTCGGTGACCATGGTATTTTCTGTTTGCCCAGACAGCTTGCGGGCCATTAAGACCTTTGCGGTAGGCGTCCATAAAGCATGCAGAATGGTTGGCAAATCTATGTAAAGCAAATTTAAGTCAAATCCAAGAAAAGTCACGAAAAATGTGTCAGAAATAATACCTTTGGATCTGCACCAACGAAATATCATCGAGACATGCCACCACTTGCTTCTCCATGTCTTCCATCTTCTTGATTCGAGGTCCAGACCTGTAGAGTAGCTTGACGGCACCCCAATACTGCTCGATATAATTTAGTTCGCAGTGAAATTTCGGGTAAAAATCACATAAGTGGCTGCACGCAGTAATAACCTCTTCGAGATGTGATTTCACACCAGTGAAGTCTGGTTGGTTGAATAGAATACGGCGGCAGCAGCAGGTTGTCGATCCTTCAGGGCATTTGAAATCCTTGCATTCTCCATTAAGTTGCTTCCCATTTTCTCGCAGTTGCCATAATCCCCGCTCCTCAAGCACAAACTTCATTCCTTTAAACCAACCTGGCATGCTCGGATGATTGTCTGGGAAATAAAAAGATTGAATAGACCCATCTGGCAGTACTGTGTCTCGCATTTTCGGCCCGCCAGGATGAGGGGTCCAACCGAGCTTCGGGCCCTTCAACATCTTGCGAGCACTGGGTGCATCAGGTGCCTGCTTTTGATGTGTTGTTGCATTGTCAAATAAAAACAATGCTTTCTTGAATCCGTGAGTTTTCTCCTCAAAAATGTCCATACTGAGCTCGACTTGTTTAACGAGGTCGTCGTTATTGAAATAGCCATCCCGATTTTTACCTGCCTTGAAAACAACATGAGATGTTCTTCAAAAATCCAGATAAGTCAATGATTTTCGGAAACCAGAATGTTCCATACTCACAAGTCTCTGTGCTTCAGTTCTCCCCATTCCTGAGTTAACATGCCCAAGATCATGAGTGAGGGTCCTTCATTCTTCTCTTCGGGCTGTTTTGCATCCGCATGGTCCCATTTCATACAGCGCCGATCATACATTGTGAAAGTGCTCTCGTCCTGGGTGATTTCGATGAGGGGATAGATTCCAGCTGCAATGTTGATGCCAGTGGGGTGGGATAGGATGTTGCCATTCCTGTCGTAAGTGGTCATCCGTTTTGAGTACCCCTCCATGCGAGCTAAAAATCCCTTGCGATATTCGACAACATCGGCTCGTTCATGACCGTCAATGTACATCCCTTTGGTTGCCTTGCCGTACCGCCAATTCATCTTGTGCAGCCATCGCTGCCCCGTCCGAACTGTGATTCCAGTCTTGGCGCCAAGATAACACTTCATCTCTGGTGTCGCCATCACGTCCACCACATCCTGTGCCCGAACATAGCCATCTTTGGCAATTCCAATCAGATGGAGATGTATTTGCTGGGAAAGGTCTTCATCATCAAGAATTGAGGTGTTGAGACGGCCATATCTATTGAGCGGTAGAGACCCATGTTGCATGTAGGCAACCACCCATCTTCGAAGGTTTCGTGCGTGATTAATGGATCCTTTTCCCACAGCCTTTGCAGCAAGCTTCGAGCACTCCATCCATCTGTAATCAAGCTCTGGATCAAGGAATAAATTGATTAAAGCAATCATACTTGTCACTCGGGCTCGAAAGAATAAGTCCAGATTCTTTTTCTTGTGCCTTGTTTCCAATTCAGCCTTTGTTCGACGGAGAGCTGGCAAATCTCGATGATCCAAAGTCTCAAGATCTGCATCTGACTGATCTTCATTGTCACTGGCAGTAATTGCATCATGTTGCACTGCCTCCTGTTCTGCCACTGCCTCGGGATTTGTATCCTCAAGCAGGTGGCTATCTTTCGGAACATTTGCAATAATTTCCTGTTGATTCTTTATCTGCTTAATTAACTTATCGCAATTAGGCTGTAGGTATACTCACCTCCAGAGGTGATCCTGGATGTTTTATTTGCTGCTTGGCATGTGACTGTTTTGGGAAGAAATTTTTCATGGATGGGTACCCGGCTGCTTCTGTCTTTTTGCCCTCCAGCCTCCACCTCCGTTTGGACCTGACTGAATTGCCAAGATAAGTGGCCTTCCGTTTCTTGGTTGCCCTTTTTTCTTTTTCCTCTTGGACCATCTGATCATGTGCTTTTTGCAGTGTCAAAGCAAATGCCATGAGCTCCGCATCATTCTTAATCTCTTTGAATGCATTATCTGCATCCTCAGACTCCATCTCAATTTCGGATTCATCTCCTGAAAGGTCAGAGCTGTCCATAAGGTCCATAGGTATGAAGTCGTTGTCTTTGGACTCTTCCTCGGAGTCTGTGAAATCCTCCACAGTGGGCTGTATAGACACCTTGGGTTGTTTCGGGGGAAGTGGAGGAAGATTTCCCCATCTGTTCTTGTTGCATTTCTTCTTCTGAGCCATAAGATGTTAGACGGAGTAGTTTAGCCCAACAGATAGTGATTTGCGGCTCAAAATAATAAATTTGAAGCCATTCTGCGGGCATTAAATTTGAATTACGTAAGTGGTTGCACAGCCACATCCATGGCCAAATCTTCGACCTCAGAAATTCATGTTTTGCCAAAGGGTGTTTTGAACAGTCCTAAGGGTGTTTCTAGTACTTTGAAAAAAATTGATATAAAATGTTATTTAAGCCTGTTATAATTTTTCTGCGTGCAACAAAACCACCCCAAAGGTCACTAGATTTGATTGTTGCAAGCAGAAATTGAATAACATTGTGTTTGAGGCCAAAATAAACGAAGTGCGAAGTGACTAAAAAATGTGGCTGGGTTTTGATGTCAGCTACCTTAGTAGTAGGCATATGTACAGCTTACTGAAATTGTGAATTCCCTCACTATACGGGGATTTTTGTATGACTATGTACGACAAAACACTTTACTGCCTGCTGACTATACATGTACTTTTACAAGACTTTTGTGACTGAAATTGATGTGAACAATAAAATGGATGTGGTTGCATTTACGGCAATCATAGTCATGCAAATGGGTCCAAAATGGGCTAAAATTAGTCAAACTTACCAGTACAGCGGAAGCGAGATATAGTACATGGTGTACATAGTTAATTGTCCACGACAGTGCTGATATATTCTACATTTAAATGGCCCAGCCAACTTCAATATAGGATTTACTGAGAAGTGAAGACGGCTCAGCGATGGTTGTCAGCCCAATGTGGCTCCACAGTTCGTGCAAAGAGAATCTGTCATGATTCCTTAGCGAACAGCTTAGTACAAGATAAGAGGCACATTACTAGGAACAGAGGGGAAACAGACTGATTCCTTTGGAATATCGCATTCCGAGGTGGAGCCATGAAAGGCAGCAACCTACCCGTGTGCCTGCTTTGTTACTTCAATGTATCTCCGCTACATCTTCCACACATGAATCTTGTAAGCCTCTGCCGCATACTTCAATCGATGATATCGTCATTCCGCAATGAAAGCTTCAGCACGAATCAGATCACATGTTGTCTTGGCATAATTCATCGCGATGCGTGACAAGTCTGGAGGGTCCAAACTAGACGATAGGAGGAGGCCCTGGCAAAGAGAACGAATATACCACCAATTATTTGTTGATAACTGAAGATACGACTTACATCGAGGGTCTGGCGGTAAGCTGTGTCTACCATCCGTTTCTCCTGAGTTGCTGCCTCATCATCTGATGAGTCTGAAACTACAGAGGGAGATGGAGATGGGGGTGGTCGAAAGGATGGGCTGGAATAAATTGAGGGACTGGCGGCAAGCTTGGGCAAATTGTGATTTTCATCAGTCATTTTCAAGTAAAAAAGACGGAGACTTGTACTGACTACTTTTAAACTGCTGCCTTTTCAACACTTCTGGTGACGACCATTCGCCAAACGCCAATATCATTCGCCAAACGCCATTTGAAATGCTGCGTTTAGCGAATGATTATGCATCGAACATGACTCATCCAGCATCACATCTTGTTATCGCAGCTGTTGAGAACTTTGAGACTGAGCGTATGGCACACTGCCAAGTCTTGGCCTGGGCTTATGTTCACGATTCCCCAGCATTCGGCGTATAAATTTAGTGGCCCTTTTCAAACTGATAGTGGATTCCCTGACCTGAAATAAAATTGTATTAAATATATCCTAAGCTAACAAACAAAATTCCAACTGGAAGTAAGAAGTTTGACCAAGAACTAAGCTGCTGCCAAGGGATTGTCCATTGTTAAACGGTGGTAACATGATACATGTAGTACTCATCGCACATCAGACGTTTGTAATATTACCAAATGCATTCACCTATATCCCATATCTAGTCCAATAGTCCCATGTTGAAGCTGTGCTATTGGGGTCAAGATTGTCATTGTCGCTGATGAGCTGAGTGTATGGTCATGGAATCATCCATAGGCATGACGCTCATCATATCACACTGAGTCATGGCCATCACAGCTCTATCGGGTTTGCAGCAGGTGCAACGTAGCTGTTGAACTGAGGGCTTGGACTGGTGTTAGGTTAACGGGTTTTCAAACCACATTCAGACTCGCTTACTGTCTTTAGTAGGCTGATTTTTAAATCTCGCCAAACGGCATACTTATTCCACGTCCTGCGGTCCGACTCGACATGAAATTGTATTGGCATAAAATGCCTTCATCGGCGAAGGGTTCGTGAAACGGTCATGGCCATGGCACCACAGCTCTATTGAGTTCGCAGCACGTGCAACGTAGCTGTTAAATCGAGGGCTTGGACGGGGGTTAGATTAATGTTTTTGCAAAATGCATTCAGACTCACTTGCTGTCTTTGGCGGGCTGATTTTCAGGTCTCGCCGAATGCTTATTACATGTCCTTCGGTCCGACTTGACATGTGATTGTATTGGCAGAAAATGTCTTCACCGATGAAAGGTTTGCAAAACGGTACAATTTTCATGTGACCCTGCCCTGCTCAAAACTGTATATTTTGCAATATGGCTTTCAAAGTCTGCCAGCCATACAATGCTGCCCTTCTCCATTCAAGGCGCTGGCAGCGCTGAGTCCAATGATCTGGTAGGTTGCTGTCATTTCATGGCATTGTTCACCACTGATGCTTTTATTCCTTGAAGTTTGATGCAAGTGCATATGGTTTCAATCTGGAGGAGTTGTTCTATTTAGGCCCCAGCATTCCAGTAACACGTTCCGATGCTGATGCTCGCAGTCAGGACGTAGTTGACTCCATTCAGCTGGGCGGTCCTCGTCATGATGATTGGCCACTAGTCTCAGTATGGCAGCCAACTACATTTTTGCTGCCGAATGCTTACTCCTGGCGTAAAGCCTGGCAGTAATTTTGCAGGTTGGGGCAGGGACAGCAGCGCTTTTGGGTTTGCACCTGCCCAGTTACCTGCCACAGAGTCTACTCCCTCCTATGACTCTTGCGATGGCATTTCAAAGCTTTCGTATGAAGCATGGCGAAACAAGACAACGGGACAATCTTCTAGTACCGAGATGCAGCTGTGCCGATCCAAGGCCTCATGCTGTCCCTCCGAAGCAAAGAGCAGCCTTATCAGAAACTCCGCTGATGGGTCAAAATCCTACAAGCTATGTCAGAAGAAGCCCAAGCTTTTTAGCATTCCCGGGACGAACGTTGGCCTCCCACCGGCTGCTGTATCGCCAGCCATACTCACAATCTCCAATGTCGTCGGTGCGCTCGACCACACCCAGGATGATGACTTCACCCCCAACATGTTGTACTACAAAGTTTTGAAACCTCGCTGGTATATCATTATCAGCATTGGAATACGAGGAGCGTATGTTCTTCTTGTGAAGGATATTTTTCGTGTACTGTCAACCACAGAGGCCGAAAACCTTCTTCAGGAGGCTTTTGCAATATATGTCCACGAGTTCAAGGAGTATCCAGAAGACAGTGTTACGATTAACGACTCACTTATCCGGATCATTCAGCACTCCATGAGTCAGAAACGAAACAACAACATCAACAAGATCAACGGCATTGTTCTAGGCATGCCTGGTCTGCTGAATTCGCCCAACTGGGGCCTACATCAAATGCCGCTGGCTCAGCGGGCTACATTTGCAAAGGCTCTGATCTCATATCTGGGATATGCCTTTGCCAATCAAAAATCCCACATGCTTTCCCCCACCCAGCAACCAGTTTTCTCACCATTTGCAATATGACATTTCAACACAGCTTGTTTGTGTTGGGATTTGACACCAAAACCCTTCCATACCATAAGCTCCCCCTGGCCTTCAAGTGGGAGAAGCAAATTGATCCAGACTTTGTGGCTTACGTAGCAATACTCATGAGTCGCTAATCCATCTGTATCTGTTCACTGCAGTGTGTTGACTTCTGCAGGTTCACCACGTTCTACTGCGCCAGGTGGACGGCAAGGAGAAACGCTGGTTGGGCGATGACTTTTTGCCCAAGATTAGGAGTTGGTATGCCACTGTGCGCAGCTTGCATGATGATGCCGACTTCAACCGCTTGCTTTCCGATCTCTTTTCGTCGTGGATGTAGTAATTGCTGATATCTCAGATGTGAAGTGTAGTGCTCGTTCATGGTATTTACAGCCGATTTCATGATGAAGGATGTTTTGCAAGTCATTGCTATTGGTTTCTTTGTATCTACATTTGGACGCAAAATACAAATTTTATTGTATTGTACATATACATGTGCTTTCAGGATCGGCCAGCTTCCAGTCGTGTATGCCTAGTAGTACAGTGTTGAGGGTTTGGAGTGTGGTGTGAGTAAACAGTGATCACTTACCTTGTAGATGTCGCAGAGTGAGGTCAAGGGTCTCTTGCGGCGATTCGAGCGTTGCCTGGTAAGCGTAAAGTACAATGATGAGGGGAGTGTAGAGGGCTTACTCAGGCTAGGGGGTGAGGTATCAAACTGAGCGGTGAAATGGCTGCACAGAAAAGGGGCTTACAGCACGAGACACTGTGGGGATAGGGCAGTTCTTGAAGTCAGGGATATTGAAACACGCCTCTCCCTTCACTCCCGGAATCCCAAATATCTGCGTCTCCGCTCTAGCAGCAAAGATGAGGTAATCGTACGGATCGTGGTGGAGGAGACCTGGCCTTGGATATCCGGATCTCAGAGTTTTTTGTCTGAATAAAACACATGTCACGTGTGCTGCCGTCCATTGAACAAATGTGACTTACCAGAGAAGGTGACTGTCTTGTTGATGGGCTGTACAGGTGTAAGTATATTTGGGTAGGATAATGCAAGGCAATCGTACGTCGACCGACTGAGCCTCTGCCTCGATGACGGCCACCGAACATGCCTTGTGCCGGGTAATGTACTGCATAGGCTGAAGAATCAAGCACGGGTTGAGCGTACCCACAGCAACACTTGGCAGCAAAGGGGTGAACAAGAAGAAATTCTTTGGGCTAATAATGACCTTTCATAGAGCGCGACCGTCAATTCATGTCTAAATGCATGGAGAGCTTACTCACGACATTGTAGTGCATCGTACTATTGAGTGTCTTTAGCAAGCTTGTCGTACCCCACCCACTTCCCAGTACCACCACTTGTCTTCTTCTCAGGGTCGAAGGGCAGCTGTGGTCCGGGATGGTGTTCCTTTTGAGAAAAATAGTAAAAAGGTACCTGTGCTGCCGACAATGGTGACGAGGATGACATGACCGAGAGTATTACTACAATGATAGGCAGGCATGCTATTTATTTACTAGGGACGGACTTGTGGCAGACTGGCAGACTTTCCAGATATGAAATGTCCTCAAACGAAAGAGGTCCCGGATTTTCGGACTTTGAACTCAGCTTTTCATCTACCATGCTACACCACCTCGCAGCGCATTCACCGCAGCTGTTGAGCAGAGACCTTCGTCACAGCCCACATCTTCAAAGGGTGTTTGTCGCAGCTGTTTAGGCGACTGTACTATTCTTCAAGGTCGAGGAGTTGAAGAGCCACTACTTATACGACTACTAAGCCTTTTCATCTATGCTACACCACCTTGCAGCGCGTTCACTGCAGCTGTTGAGCAGAGAGGCTCTTCATCACAGCACACATCTTCAAAGGCTTCGCAAGGCGTTCGTCGCAGCTGTTGAGGCGACCGTACTATTCTTGAAGTTCAAGTCGTCGACAAGGTGGCCCGCCGTCACATCAGCTATTTGGTAGGTTCCATGGCTTCGCAGTGCATTCGCTGCTGCTGTTGAGCCAAGAGTTATCGTCATCGCCCACGGGCCTAGTTCTTGGAATCTCTGCTCCGTCAGATTTCAGAAGATGGGAGAGGGAGCTGAGGACAAATGTAGGACAACGATGAGATAGCGCCATTAGAACAACAGAATCTCAAACAAAATTGGTGCCACTGCCCAGAAGCACTGTCCATAACCACTGTCGGTCGTTCAAAAACACACGAAACCTCAGTAAGTCATCCTGTCCTGCCTGTTTGGATGTTATTTTGGAGACTGAATTTATTCCATGACCTTATCGCAGATGCTCCGTCTCTGCCCCAGCCACAGGCATCTCGCCGCCCATTCCCTTCGGCAGCAACATTCAATGCAATCAACAGCTACATGTAGTGATGTTCTCTAAATTTGTATGCTACATGTCATGATACGTCAATTCTTTTATCTTTTCCTTTACCTTTTCTCTATATTCCTTCACTACACGCATCCGGATTACTCATACATGATTACTATCATCTGATGCTTACTCATTACTTCATATGTCATCCCGACGGCTTACTCATCGTTCTGACGGTTTACTCATATGTAGTTACATCATCCCAACGGAATGCACAGACCAGGGCTTACGTGTCCCCATTCCATGACATTCTATACTATTCTTTGTATTAGTCATACATCCTATAAAAGCACCAGAGTTTGACTGGAAACCCCAGCTTGAATCTCTTGGGATTACTGCTAAAGCACATACCCTTCAGTCTTCAGAACTCACTACCACTCTCGCCTCTCGCCTTATAACTCATCCTCGGTTCTTACGAACTACCTCTTACACAACTTCACCACTCTTACTATTTGTAGGGACACCTTATAGCGTCGCCCTAACAGTAGATTTGAGCTGACCCCTTTACCCTAATCCCTAGTGGATGTACACCCTCGACCCTAAATTCCACAAACGATCAAACTTCCTTTACCTCGAAGATAGACAAGCCAAAACTATCCAACAAGTAACCCGCCGCCAACACATCATCATCCGCACTTACCGAAAGATCATCCATACTGACGAAGACAAGCTAGCGCACGCCGCGCTGAGAATCAGGAGTATCTTCATGCATAACTTTGTAGCAGAGGTGTACGAGTTTTCCCACCAAGTAATAAAAGTACTTGAAGAGAAAGATAAAGCATACTGGGATCTGTATCCAACCAGATAGGGTTTCTTTCTAGACAGAACAAAGGAATTTTCACAGAACCACCACAGAGATCCAACGACAATGGATTAAGAAGCCATAATGAACACTTTCACCATCATGGCACAGAATATCGCCACACTCACCGCTACCCTTAACACCATACAACAAACACAGCAAGCACCACCGGTCGTCAATGTCATGGTACCCACACCAGCACCAGCACCAGCACCAGCACCACACGCACCTACGCCAACAGGGCCCAAGATGCAACCACCAACCCTATTTGATGGGAAGATGGATAATTGTGAGACCTTCATACGGCAACTCACCCTTTACATTTCTGCCAAGCCGGCCGAATTTACCGATGACAACACGAAGATTATATTCACCCTTTCCTATATGACAGGCAAATCCCAGCCCTACGCCAACATCATGATCGAGAAGATCGAACAACATCTTGCCGACATCACCAATCCCCTTCACCCTTACCCATATACCGACTACAACAACTTTATCCACGAACTAAAACAGAACTTCACGGATCCCGACGCAGACCGCATGGCGCGCTATAAACTTGGACAACTAAAGCAGGGTAACAAGACCGCTGATGAGTTTGTCCTCGAGTTCCGAGTCCATGCCGAAAGGACGGACTACAACAATACCGCCCTCATCGAGAAATTCGAAGAAAACATGAATGATAGCTTGAGACAAAAAATCTACAGCCTCTCCTCCCTCCCAAGAAACATCTCAGATTGGTACAAATGGGCCATGAAACTAGACCGACAATGGAGGGTCTATGAGAAAAATAGTACAATGACAAAGAGACCAGACGCGGGACGCCACAACAATCACAAGCGCAGAGGCAGGGGTATATGAACTCTTGGGCTCAAAAGAATAGAGACACATGCGACCCAAAGACGGGTCAATGGAAGAATCCGGCGAAAGCCTACAACAGTGTCGAAATACCAACAGGGGCGCCTAACGCAAGATACCCAACAGTAGATCCCAACACGATGGAGATCGACAAGACCAAGGCGTGGAAGCAGACACAACGCTGCTACCGATGCGGAGGTCAAGGTCACATAGCATGGGACTGCAAAAACAAGATCGATATCAGGACCATGTTGTACGAAGATATGGAGAAGCACTTCCAAGGTGGAAGTACAGATAGCGGAAAAGACAACGATGACAATGATGACAATAGGGACATCGAGAACGAAGACCAGAACACAGATTTTTAGCTAAGTCGATAATTTTAGCTACAGGCTCATCGACTCCAAATGTACCAGAATGTGCTCAATCGATATGCGTAAACAGAACTGGGAATGTAGCGAGGAAAGAAGTAGGAAAAGAAGAGAAACGAGAAGAGAAAGATGAAGACGAATTAGAATGCCAAGCACGAGCCTGCTCAGGATCTTCGCTAGGAAAACGACCAAAGGCAACCATGGTACACGAAGTACTATTCGATGACACCTATGACGAAGAAGATACCATAGAGTATGAAGTGTGCGACGCATGCGATGCAGGGTCAAAAAGGAAGCCACAAGGAGGAAAACTAATCAAACGCTATTCTTATAGACCCGCAAAGCAAACTTCGCCTTCAAAAACAATTGCACCACCAACAGAACCAATACCACCACCACCCAAACCAAAACCTTTACCGAAACCAGAAAAACCCACAGATACGTTTCTACCGATTGAAAAACAACTGACAAAATCTGTAGAGAAAAAATATGTTCGAAACATGAACATCGACACAAAGACCGTGACAAAGGTCAATATCAGACTGAAAACTTTGGATCGACAAGAACGTTTCAACCTCGACGCACTCCTTGACTGTGGAGCAACGTCAACATTCATCGACAAAGGATTCGCACAAAGACTCAAACTCTCAACAAGAAGGTTAGAGAAAGCCGTCCCAGTCTACAATGTCGATGGAACAGAGAACATAAACGGATCAATCAAAGAGGAAATAGATCTGGTAATGTCCTATCAAGGGCATAAAGAACGAATAACCTTTGCAGTGACAAAACTTTCCATACCAATGATCTTCAGACACTCATGGCTCAAGAAGCACAACCCGGAGATCGATTGGAGAACAGGAAAAATGTCAATGACAAGATGCCCCCCTGAATGTGGAACGGAACACCACACGCAACAGAAGGCCAGCAAAAAGATATCAAAATGGGCCATTCCCGACCACATTCTAGAATTCGATGGAGATGAAGAAAACAACGAAGAATACATTAACAGAGCATGGTATTCCCCAGGAGAAGAGAAGTTTTGGAAAGAAGTGCGAGATCTAGAAGACGAACAAAGAATGGAACGAGTATCCGTTTGTTCTTCAGATGGTACAAACACTGAGTTCCACAGAAACGAACCTGGAGAACTCCTCTACGTTGAAAAACAAGAAGAAGGCTGGAAGGCCTACGAAATCAACGCTATGGCACACCACGAAAGCTGGTACTACAACCAGAAATTCAACGAAAGAACAGACAAAGAAGTGGTGCCAGAAGACTACAAAGAATTTGCTGACGTCTTCAATAAACAGCAATCGGAACGAATGCTGACCAACAAACCATGGGATCACCACATCGATCTCAAAGAAGGATTCCAACCAGAGAAGTTGAAGATCTATCCATTGTCACCAAAAGAACAAGAAGAACTCGACAAGTTCCTCAACGAACAATTGCGCAAGGGATATATCATCCCTTCCAAATCTGAACAAACCGCACCATTCTTCTTTGTCAATAAGAAAGACAGTAAATTCCGACCGACCCAAGACTATCAATACCTCAACTCTTGGACCGTCAAAAATAACTATCCCCTCCCCTTAATCCCCGAACTCATCGATAAACTTCGTGGCACAAAAGTATTCACGAAGATGGATCTACGATGGGGCTTCAACAACATCCGCATAAAAGAAGGAGACCAATGGAAAGCAGCCTTCAAAACGAATAGAGGCAGCTTCGAACCAAAGGTTATGTTCTTTGGACTTGTAAACTCACCGGCCACATTTCAGACGATGATGAACACCATCCTTAAAGACTTTATCAATGCAGGAGTGCTAGAAGTCTATATGGACAACATTCTCATCTTCACCAAAACCAAAGAAGGACACCGAGAAATCGTCAAACAAGTACTTCAGCGACTATGAGAAAACAATCTATATCTCAAGCCACAGAAGTGTTTCTTCGAACAAGACGAAGTCGAATATCTTGGAGTCATCATATCGGGAGATGGAGTATGCATGGACCCTGAAAAAGTACAAGGAGTAAAAGATTGGCCAACGCCAACAACAGTTAAACAACTCCAGAGTTTCCTTGGGTTCGCTAACTTCTACCGACGCTTCATTGAAGGCTTTTCTAGGATCGCAGGACCGCTGCACAAACTCCTGCGAAAAGAGAAGAAATGAGACTGGGAAGCGCAACAAGAAGAAGCCTTCCAAAAGATGAAAACAGCATTCACCACCGAGCCGATACTCGCCTACCCCGACACAACAAAACCTTTACGTGTAGAAGTTGACGCATCAGGATACGCTACTGGAGGTGTGCTGAGCATGCTATGTGATGATGGTAAATGGCACCCCTGTGCCCACATCTCCAAAAGCTTGAATGATGTCGAACGCAACTACGACGTCCACGACTGGGAAATGCTAGTGATCATGTGAGCATTATACGAATGGAGACATTACTTGGAAGGAGCAGATGAAAAGATCGAAATACTAACCGATCACAATAATCTGTAATATTTCATGACTCAACAGAAACTCAACCGTAGACAAGCACGGTGGTCTTTGGAATTGTCAAGATACGATTTCGATCTCAAACATCGACCCGGGAAGCAAAACCAAAAACCTGATCTCCTCTCGAGACGCGAGGACCTTAAAATGGGGGAAGATGATAACAGAGACAGGATTCTACTGAAACCTGATTTTTTTGCCATTAACACTTTGAAACAGGGCCACACATTGATTGCAGCAGAAGAACAGGATATCCTCAAGAAGATTAGATGAAGCAAAGAGTACGACGAGGCAGTGGTAAAAGCAGTAGAAGAGTTGAAAAGGTCGCTGACAAAAAGACTACGATCGGAAGAATGGTTGATGGAGCAAGACTTGGTCCTGTACAGAGGAAAGGTCTACGTTCCCAACGATCCGGAACTCTGACAAAAAATCACCAAACTCTACCACGAATCATGAATCACCGGCCATCCAGGAAAATGGAAAACCACTGAACTTATCACGCGAAACTACTGGTGGCCTGGACTCACAAAATACGTCGACTCTTACATCAAAGGTTGCAATACCTGCAACCGATCCAAAATCATTCCCGAACAACCTTTGGGAAAACTACGACCCAACCCTATTCCTACTAGACCATGGCAAGACGTGACTGTAGATCTTGTAGTCAAACTCCCCGAAAGCAAGGGATACAACTCGATCATGGTAACCGTCGACAGACACGGAAAGAGAGCACACTTCATCCCTACCAATGAAGAACTTTCATCTATTGGAAGCGCTAACCTCTACCTAGACAACGTCTGGAAACACCATGGACTACCCGAATCCATCACTTCAGATCGAGGACCACAGTTTGCCTCGAATCTTATGAAAGAACTCAACAAACGACTTGGCATCAAAACCAAGTTATCTACCGCATACCACCCACAAACAGACGGACAGACCGAATGGGTCAACCAAGAACTCGAACAATACCTTCGAATGTTCATCAATCACCGACAAGACAATCGGGCTGATTGGTTACCAATGGCCGAATTCACCTATAACAACAAAATTCATACCTCCACACAACAAACCCCGTTCTTCGTAGAAACTGGACGACATCCTCGAATGGGTTTCGAACCGCTTAGGGAATACAAGTCAGAAGAAGCAAAAGAATATGCAGAAAGGATGAAGAACATACACGAAGAAGCACAAAGTGCATTGGTCAAGGCAGCTGATGAAATGAAGAAGTATGCAGATAGGCGTAGAAAGGAGGCGACGGAGTATAAAGAAGGAGATTTAGTATGGTTAGAGGCAAGCAATATTGATCAGAACAGACCGTCTAAAAAGCTAGCTGACAAGCGACTCGGGCCATACAAAATCACCAAGAAAATCAACCTGAACGCTTACAAACTCGACTTACCCAAACACTTCAAAATTACCAATAATTTCAACACATCCAAACTACGACCATATCATCCCCCCACCATTCTTAACCAACAACGACAACCACAGAGACCGATAGAAATAGAAGGAGAAGAAGAGTACGAGGTAGAAGAGATTATCAATTCGAAGATCCATTGAAGAAAGCTCCAATACCTCGTCAAATGGAAAGGCTACACTACGGAGCATAACACATGGAAACCCGAGACAAACCTACAAAACGCGAAGAAAAAGATCGATGAGGACCATCGCAAACATTCCAATGCCCCTCATCGCATCCGATCCACCACTTACAAAATCAACTCTTCTGCTTTCAAAGAAATTCCTTTCCGACCGCTTGAGACCTTAACTGATCTCCAAGCTACCATCAACGAGGCCAAAAGGACAAAAAAATCCCTACAGAACCCCTTAAAACCTTTATACCAACATTCACCGGCACTACACCAAAAACCATAAACAAATCCAAATGTCGTGAAAAACGCAATCCCGATTCCTTCACCACAGACATGACCGTAACCATCGAACCATCTCGTATGGCAAAAATATACGATAGAACGAAAACATCCTTAAGGAGTCCAAATCACCTACCACGCCAAGTCAAATATCTTTGGCTCTACGAAGTCAGTTCTGTACAAGCAATTACTACTGTTTTATCCGTCCTCCCTTCGATATCCTTGGACTCTGAAGGAATGCACACTTATCCGATATACTGCGTCTTCAAACTTCGAAATCCCATAACATTGTTCACCGCCAAACAACTCCATAATGCCAAAATTGTCCCATATCCCCATGAAACTCATCCTTCGATAATCGCCAACTACGAACTCAATGAAATGATCCAAATACAACCTCGTGTGGACACGAGCCTTGAAGAGGGGGTGATGTCATGATATGTCAATTCTTTTATCTTTTCCTTTACCTTTTCTCTATATTCCTTCACTACATGCATCCGGATTACTCATACATGATTACTATCATCCGATGCTTACTCATTACTTCATATGTCATCCCGACGGCTTACTCATCGTTCCGACGGTTTACTCATACGTAGTTACATCATCCCAACGGAACACACAGACCAGGGCTTACGTGTCCCCATTCCATGACATTCTATACTATTCTTTGTATTAGTCATACATCCTATAAAAGCACCAGAGTTCGACTGGAAACCCCAGCTCGAATCTCTTGGGATTACCGCTAAAGCGCATACCCTTCAGTCTTCAGAACTCACTACCACTCTCACCTCTCGCCTTATAACTCATCCTTGGTTCTTACGAACTACCTCTTACACAACTTCACCACTCTTACTATTTGTAGGGACACCTTATAGCGTCGCCCTAACACTACAAGAACGGGTATGTTATTGTTTGTGTGCCATGTTAGTTATATTAACGACCACGTCAGCCAAATGCTTGGAATGAACAACGTGTATCATCACTGCTGCTGGACGATATCAATCACAGGACTTGGACACAGGTTCGCAGTGTGTTCGTCGCTGACTGGGCAGCTTGTCGTCACAGTGGGTATTTGGCACGTCATGTGGTGTCGCAGTGCGTTCATCGCCGTTGACCACGCTATACCTGCTTGACTTTATAGCGGGTATTTGGCACGTCGTATGGTGTTGCGTTGTGGTCATGGGGTCGGGAGTACTGACTTGGACTGGGCTTGACCCGTCATGATACTGGCACATGTCTTCCACAGCTTCTCATAGTATTTGCTGCAGGCTGCTGCTGAACCATACTACCAGCCGCATATTCCCCACATGGTCTGGCCTGGCTGGCCGGAGCTGTTGGTGTTGCTCAACTCAGTCATTTGTGCTGAATGGAAGGCAGTCAATCCTCGCAATGTTTGCCATACAATCATATCTTTGCGCTCTAATAGAATAATCTAACATTCAATTTCGGGCGCATTCGAGTCTGTGGGGTTGGCGAGGCACCAAGGTCGCCTTGATATGACTTCCTATCCCTCCTTTTGGCCTGTCAGTTTACCACATTTGCGTGCTCTGGATTTGGACGTTTCTCTGGCATCACTGGTCCCAATCTCTTACAGACAGAACAGACGCCTTCCTATATTCATCGTTTAGATCACGGACCGTGCTGGCTATAAACACTTACCACAATCTCATTTGCCCTTTCGATCAGGGACCTTGGTAGGCTTGGCTGCGAGAATTCAGTTAGGTAAGTACTCAAAGTGAAGATGTTCACATGGGACACCTTGCTGAGATATTCCTCCCAGGTTGATATGCCTGCAAGAATCCCCGCAACTTCTCTGCGAGGTCGTGTGAACCAAAGAGACCCTACTTGGGAAAGCAATGTCACCCACTGCAATGCGTCATCAGGGCGGCCTTTGTAGGTATGTAATACCGCGGCGGGATTGTTTCGAACTGCTGTGGACACTCCAGAATACGCAGGGATGTCCGCATATATGTACAGGATGCATGCCATTATATTGGTGAGGACGTCTGTCACCTATGAGTTGTGCTTGAGTCCAATGCGGAGACATCGAACACGTTACACAAATACCTTTAGTTCTACTGCACACAAGGCATGGTCGGCGGGAACATTGGCTGTTGTTAATGAACCAATATTGTATTGGAGGGAGTTGCAGGTGAATTTCAATAGCAATTCATCGAGAGTCGAAGTGTGCACACGGACATGTGGCAGTAGTTGTAGCTTGGGTTCAAGTTGGAAAGGGAGAGACTGTGGAAATTCCATTGGCGTGCATTTGACTGGGCGTATCTGAGAAGCTTTATAGTGCTTGGTCTCATGACAGCCTCGTCGACTAGCCAAACATCGTGAAACTGGCCAGTTTTGTGTCACCCCATTTTGGACATTTCAATCTGCCAAATACTGGGGGGTTTTGTGCATTCATGGTGTTTTAACTAGGCCTGGACTGATGGTCGCTTCGTGGTACTACTTAGCAATGAACGCCAACTCATCGCTGGCAACTTCTCTTACTATGCAGGCTACTCCCCCCCCCCCTCTTGAACCATTTGTATGGACCTCCACCCAGAGAGTTCCAACTTATGTTTGGGTTGCATATGTGGATGAGACTTTGTCAGCTCTGGTGCATTGAACTATCACAAGCAAAGCTGCTCCCACACAAAGAAGCAACTTTCGGTGGCCTTATCAGTAGCTAAAGAGGTGTAGTCTAAGAGAAAAAGATGTTGCGTCAGACTCAAAGGCTTGGAGCCTGAGCGCGCTGCCTCTGTTTTGAAAATTCAATTGGGGAGCTCAGAAAATGCCATAGCTAGCCAATTACCTGCTATAGTAGAGGTATGTCACATTGATGAATCGAGTCGTGTCTGGTTACTAATTATATTTTATATATGTCAGGCAACAGACCAACTTGAAGGTCATGATATATCTGGTCTCAGTGGCCTGCTGCTTTCAAGTTCTGGTGGTGAGCCTGAGGTGAGTCGTCCTCTGTTTTTATGAGCCCATAATTATCAACAGTTTTTTCCAGTAGATATCGGACCTCAATCATCTTTCTCTCGCTGAGCGACAGCTGCGCAGGACAAACCATCAGATGCTGAAGAGGTTTAGAGACATTATCCCACAAGCTCTCCCTGCCTTACCTCCTATATCCGGCATATCTATGCCACCACCTGCCTCCTTGCAGCTGATGATTACTGATTCGCAACCCTCATCTCTCACCCCTAAAATCTTATGTACACCTAGAAATATCTTCGGGCTATGGCGACAGTATCGATCAGAGCAGTGGCCGACTCATGACCCCAAGGAACATGTGTCGTTGGACAATCTATCCGACAATATATGTACCACCAACCGTGCACCAATACTCCCTGTTCATCTGCAAAATGGGCAAAGCCCATTCTATCTGTATCCCAACGAGACTTCCTTCTGTCTTGGCGAATGGTTTTGGAAAGGCAGTGGTCAGAAGTCTCGGTCGGGCCTCCGCGACCTTGTGGGCATTGTGGGAAACCAGGATTTTCGTCCAGAAGACGTGTGCCACACAAAATGGGACCAGATTGATGTGACATTGGCCTTCAATGATTTCGACAAGGACGAAGGGGGGGGAGAATGGTTAGATGAGGATGCAGGATGGAAGAAGACAGCTATCAGCATTTCTGTTCCATTTCACCAGTGAAGCAAAAACCCTGGTCTGAAAGAGTATGTTGCAGGGGATTTGTACCACCGCTCTATAGTCTCCGTGATCCACGAGAAACTTGCAGATGATACTCAACAATTTCACTACGAACCATTCGAGCTGTTTTGGAGGCCTTCAGGAGTGGATTACGATGTTCGGGTACACGGCGAGCTGTACTCATTGCCTAGTTTTTTGGCTGCCCATCGTGAATTACAAGACTCCTCTGGAGAGCCACTGTGTAACCTACAGCGGGTAGTTTTGGCTTTAATGTTCTGGTCGGACGCCACACAATTGACTTCCTTTGGCACCGCGAAGTTGTGGCCATGCTACCTTTTCTTTGGGAATGAATCTAAATACCGCCGGAGTAAGCTGTCGGCTCACTTATGCCACCATGTCACCTATTTCCAGACAGTAACACATTCATCTTTACTCAGAACTTACTACGTGCATTGACTGGTTGGTACTTGTAGCTCCCAGATGTGTTCAAGGACTTTGCGTCCGAAAAATTTGGAGGGAAGGGCCCTAGTAAGGACCTCATGACACATTGTTGCCGTGAATTCCTTCATGTGCAGTGGATGGAACTACTGGATGATGATTTCGTCGCAGCCTATACAAATGGAATCATCGTGGAGTGCCGTGACAGAATTGTCTGACCATTTTTTCCACGAATCTTTACGTATTCCGCTGACTATCCAGAGAAGTATATCTGTCGAATCGATCCCGTGTCTCTTGCTAATCCAACGTAGGGTGCTTCTGGCTTCCATCAAAGATAAGGGTTGTTGTCCTTGCCCTCGTTGCCTTATACCCAAGTCACGTGTTCACAACCTGGGAATAGCACTAGACATGAAGCAGCGCAAAACTCTCGCACGCATTGACGATGATGACAAGAGATGAAAGGTTAATATGGCACGAAATATCATTTACAAGAAAAATTTTGTTGTTGGCAGTGACTCCGTGGATGCTGTCTTGGGACATTAGTCTTTGGTACCTACAGCAGTCCGTTTAAGATTCCACACTATGCGAGGCATAATGCTGATGGTTGACAGCAGAATTCCTTCTTGTTACGACTCAGCCTGCATGGTTTCAATCTGTTTGACATGCTGGTTGTTGATCTCATGCACGAATTTGAGCTTGGTGTCTGTAAATACCTCTTCATTCATCTTCTGCGGATGCTGGAAGCCACAGATAAGGCCTTGATTCATGAGCTGGATCACCGGTATGTGAGCCAGCTTAATGAATACCAGAATCCCCACCAATGGTTTCTTTTGTGTTTGCAGTTATAGACAGATCCCCAGTTTTGGCAGTGACACCATCAGGCGTTTCGCTAACAATGCATCTGAAAGGAAGAAACTTGCCGCACGAGATTACAAGGACCTCCTTCAGGTAAGTGGTTCATCCACACATATCACGTGTCAAATAACAAGCCATTGTTCAATAGTGTGCCATACCTGTCTTCGAAGGTCTTCTCCCTGAGCCACACAATACAACCATTTTACGATTGCTCTTTTCCTGTGCTCATTGGCATGGCTTAGTGAAGCTTCACATGCATATGGAAGCGACACTCAAACTCCTTGATGATGCAACTAAAGACCTAGGTGTTAAATTTTGCCACTTTGTTAATCAAACGTGTCCCGCTTTCGATACCCACGAACTCCAGAGTGAGGTAGATGCACGCAAGCGCCGACAAGTAAAGAAAGCAGGAGGAGGTCAACATGCTGGTGCTAGTGTATTGCAGGGGTACAAGAATACCCGCGGGTATTGGGCGGGTATTTCACGCGGGTACAGGTAAGGGTAGTAAAATTTCTACCCAGACTTGTACCCAGACCCGGGAGCTGTACCCGCCCCTCATATTTGTACCCGTCACCTAAAATGTGCAATGGGTCACCAATAATATTTACTGGTATATATAATGTTATTATACTGTGGCTAGAGTTCTAAGGGGGTAACAACTTTTTGCATTTTGTTCAACCTGCGGGTGTGTCGAATATTCTGCTCACTGTTCCACATTTCAAACTCAGCCGCCACTACTCACTACCACCCGCTGCTCGAGACAGCGGTAACCGCGGGCACAAAAAGGTGAGTAACATATAGATTGTATTGTAAACAACTACTAACGATAAATCTGTAGACCCGTTATGGGAGTTGAACGCGAAAGTATCGCGTTCAACTCCCATCCTGATCCACCACCTCCCCTCAACACATCACACATCCCCGGCACCCACCCACATCCCACACCACACGTCCCGGCACCCACAACCCCACCACACGATGCATGACGCATCCCCGGCACCCACAACCCCACAAAACGACGCACAACGCGTCCCGGCACCCACAACATCACCACACGACGCATGACGCGTCCCCGGCACCCACAACCCCACCACACGACGCATGATGCGTCCCCACCACCCGCAACGTCACCACACGCCTGCCCATCACCACCGTCATCTCGCATGCAAATGCGAGTCGATGCGTTCATTCGCAGCCACCCCCAACATGTACGATACATGACACAGGGCGGGCAGCCCTATGCTGCCCACCAAACATATTACATTGAATATACTATATACTACATGTACTAGCGAGTAGTCATATAAGTGAGAGACCCGCGGGTGACCCGTGATGGGTACGGGTACACGGGTGACCCCAGGGTACAAAATCTTGTACCCCGGCTTTTACCTGTACCCGCCGCGACGGGTACGGGTACATGCCGGTGCGGGTCCGGCTGAAAGTACCCGGGGGTTACCCGTGCAGTTCACTAGCTGGTGCAGTACATGGGCACCCAAGTCCGCCCACTCCCACAACTGTCGGGCGCTCTGGTGAAACTGGTTGGCTGAAAAAGCAATTTAATCTGCAAATTTACAAATTTCATGTGCTCGGTGACTATGCGGCCACGATCAGTATGTATGGCACCACCGACTCATTTTCAACGGAGCGAGTGAGCAGCTTCTATTATTTGATTGCACACTGATGGACAAATGCATAGGGAGAACTTGAGCATTGTATGCCAAAGGCTCAATACACACGTACAGACCATAGACAATATGTGAAGCAGCTGGCTCAACTAGAACATCGTGCAGGCCGTCTTCGCCACACCTGAGCCCGGCTCACTTGTGAAGGAAGACTTTAGCCCGAAGCAGTACCAAACACACCACAGGAACATCATCACATCAGTGCAACTCAGAATGACTATGTTCATGTGGGCACATTCCTTCGAAGGAATACCGGCAACCCGGCTATTCAGGTATGCATGGCCCCTCTGTGTTCGGGGTTGTTTCTGATTTCTGATGATTTATAGAACTTTTTGCCCAAGTTAAAACAACATCTGCTTTCACATATTGTGTCCACACTCCAGCAGAATTCACCTATATTTCCTGACCACGAGAATACTGCTCCATTTGATGCAAGCAAATGTGATGCCAATTTAGTTCTCTTTAAACACGACTGTCTCTACCGACATCAACTTCTCTGCATCAATTATACTATGTATGACATCAGACGCTCCCAAGATGTAGTACATGCGGCCTCATCACATCGCAACATTATGGTGATGGCTAATCCTAGCGATGCTGGGGCGTCTAGTCATCTGTTTCAGTATGCTCGAGTCGAGGGTATTTATCATGTGAATGTGGTATAGGAATGGTTGGCTATGAACCACATCGAATGGAATTCTTGTGGGTGTGCTGATATAGATGCCCCGGTGTCACCGGTGGATAGAGCACTCAGCAACTCGACACTCTTCAATTCAGATCAGTAACTGAAGACGATGCATTTAGCTTCATTGACCCTGCCGATGTCTTGAGAGGTTGTCATATCATCCCTTCTTTTGCAAGGGGTTTACTCCATGTCGACGGTAAAGGGCTGTCCCACTGCGCTCGGGACTCTTCAGATTGGGTTTGATATTATGTGGCCCGGTGAGTATATCAGTACATCGGATAATTGCAATATGTTTACATGACCTACAGGTTCGTTGACCGTGATATGCTAATGCGCTATCATTATGGACTTGGTGTGGGGCATACATATCCCGTCCGCCAATTTACTGATGAAGCGGCTTCTGCACTGGGGCAGGCAGAGGCTGCCGTGGATGACCATGTCAGTGATGTGCCAGAGGCACCGGCAACTGTATCAGAATCTGACTCAGAAAAATCAGAGACCTCTCATTCAAGTTCGGGTAGTAATGGCAACGACGATGATGGCGATGACAACAAATTCCTAGCCATGGAGGAAATGTATGGTGAGAGGGATGCTTGGGTGGACTATCTACTTGTAGTAATTATGTTCAGCTCGTACTGCGAGGTTGGGTACCTTATAATAATGGCCTATAACCCATGGCCAAGGCTCTTCAAGCCTGGTGAAATTTGATCATATTTGGGTATGATAATGGCATGTAGCCCATCTCATACATACTTTAGTGGTGCAGCATCCTGACTAACTCAATATAAGATATTCTGGCTGCTGACGAGGATTCTGTTTCTGTTTCAAACTCACTTTCGTTTTTCGTTTTGGGTTTTAGTTTCAGCTTTTTTTATTGTAAAGTCAGCCATGTACAACGGTACTAGCTTGTCGTGTTTTTGTCCCTTCGCAAAGAATTTCCGACTGTAGTGTCCACAAAGTGGGTGGTGTTTACCCACAATCGCAAATGTAGTCCGAGTCAGAGAATATGACCCTCCAAGATGGCATAGGTTCAATGCTGCAAACATCCTAATATGATAGTCCGTATGTACGGCGCACGTGATCCTTTGACATGACTGGGATTGCACTGCTAGTATTGGCTGAATGAATTCGTTGAATTCGTTGAGGACATAAAGGCACAGGAGATATAAAACTATCTAAATAATACAATGCCAGAGATAAAAAAATACGGACTTTTCACCAGGATACTACTGGTAATAATATACTACTATTAATAAAAAACTATCTGAGTCCGAGTCCTCGGTCGTCATGTCTCGTCCATCATGCTGTCCTCGACATGTATCAGATTCCGCCCACGGCCTGCCCCGCATCCCTGCCGTCGTCCCTTTGCACATCATGCTTTCAGCTTTGGTTGGCCCACCTCAGACTCTTGCACAGGTGTCAGTGAGACCTGTGAACCTGTGGAACCGGTGGGCACTGGCTCCTCCCGTCTGATCCTTTTCCGTTGGACAGGTGACGGTGACTCTGATGGCATGCGTTTCTGATTCAGAGCCGCTGTCGGTGCAGACTGATTTGGATCAGATGCCTGAGGTGGGTCGACACTTGGCGCGGATATGTCCAACCTGAGAACCTGTTCGTCAAGTCGTACCATTGCCGCATCGCTGGTCCCAGCGTCAAGGTTAACGGCAGCTCCAGCTTGAGGAGACGGAGAGGAAGCATCTCTAGCAGCCCTGGCATCTGAGGAGTCACCCCACGACAGCGTATCATCCTCGACGACATGGGAATGAGGGACTTTTGGGAGAGGGGGGTCGGCTTGCATAGTGGCAGCCAAGAGGGGGGAGCCAGTCGGTGGCAGCGGGGTACTCAAGGGCAGGTAGGGGGTGTGTGTGAGTGGACCAGCTTGTGTAACAGTGCCGGTCGGGGGCCGCTGGGCTGAGTGGCGGTAGGGGCGAAAGGGCCCGCAGCCTGAGGCGCGGGGGATGGAGAGACAGCGTCCCTGGGGACCCTGGCATCTGAGAGGCCATCACCACACAACAGTGCATCGTCCTCGGTGACTTTTGACAGAGGGGGGTCAGTTTGCTGAGTGACGGACAGAGATGCGGTGGCAGAGAGGGTGTCCGTCGAGAGGGGACCATCGACTTGGGGGACAG
>QLPF01002370.1:27884-40205 GCA_003314045.1 Hygrophorus pudorinus
GGGGGTGACAAGAGAGCCGGACATCTCATATATGTCGCAATCGTTGGGGTTGGGGAGCTCATGGTTCGTAAAAGGAGCCATGCTACTGATGATTGGTAGCTCCTCCGGGAGTGGAGTCGGTGCCTTCTGGCCCAGCTCCCCGTGCCCAGGACTTTTCTCGTAATAGACCCAGTGAGAGGGCCTCGTCGGAATACGCTTCCCTTCCACTGTGGCCATTTGATAATATGTCCACCTAGGTGCTGGCACACCAAACTTGCGTGCATTGGGTTGCATCCCCATAGGATGCGCGAGGTCTTCATTGGTGAAGATACAGCGACAGTTTTCGCGATCATGCCATGAGTAGTTGTAATCCCCTCTGAGTCTCGATTTCTAGAACACGATGTTAGTTTCTACTAGTGTGATGTAATAACAGGAGACAGTTACCTTTGAACCCTCAACGAGATACAGCGTATTATCCGTTCCCGATTCTTCGTAGAAATTGGTCCAAGACCCTCTGCCAACCCCAATGATGACCGGGGGTCAGACCCAGGGCACTCGATCTAGTGCAATTGGGACCATGTTGAGTGGGCAGGCAGTGGGGGGAGGATGTTCCACTGCAGTCGATCTGCTTGCACTTGTTGATGGCCCGCCAGGAGGAATTACGGGATCAGGAAGCTGAGCTGCAGGCGGTCCGCCTGCACTTGACGAAGACAGCTCGCTAGAAGCGAGCAATCTCACTGCTGGCCCTATGTACCGGCCGTCCCAATGTTGAGCCCAGGACAACGAGAGGATATGCTGCTTGTTGAATGGTGGGTGTTCTTTTGCAGAGAAGGAGTCGTCGAGATGGGGGGCAAGAGGAGACTTGCCTTGCTGGGCACGCAGGTCGTACCGGCTAGCTTGTTCAAACAATGTTCCAGACGTGAAAGAAGGCACTGTGAGACATGGGACATTACAGTTGTTGAAGATGTCCCTTGATCGCCCTCTAGGAAAGTCGGTGCCGGGTTTGTAGTCGTGCACTATGAAACAGGGGACTCGTGCACAAATGAGCCAAAGGGCCATCTCCTCATCCATCCCGTTCAGCCAGACGCCTATGAGTTGATCGTCAGCTGGAGGGATGGCTGTCTTGCGCAATTGTTGGAGGTCGGGGGGCCAAAATTCCACCATTTTCTCCGCCATTGCGATCCACGCTGCCTTGCTCTTGAGCCCCCTCTGGATATATGTGGCCCAATCGACGGCATACTCAAATGTGACAACCTTGCATAGATGGTCGACATCCGACGGTGTGGGGAAGGTGGGGACATCGTCTTCATATCCTATCCTCATGTTGACTTCAGATAGCTTCAAGAGCTCCTTGATCCTGTCATTGAGTCGTGAGGAAAGCGCAGCGACCTCTTGTATGAATGGTTCCGCAACGAACCCCCTACATGCATCTGACTGTCCAGGTGGATTGGAAAGCGGGTAAAATCTCCAGACTCGGTAGATTGGGACGGGGTTGACACAATCAAGGTCTGGGAGACGGATGAAAGCGAGCCAAGGCCAATCCGACTTATAGTGCTGGGGGGAGACAGTCAGGTTGAACATGCCTAGATGCCCATCGAAGCGCCTCTGGTGGGGATTGGAGTGCGGTTCCAACGTGTACTTGTTTTCAAGCATGACCCCGGGCACATAATGCAGTCAATTTTGGACACTAAAAGCGTGACAGCCGAGAATGACAAAGAGCAGCCTTTGCGTGTCGGCCGATGTCAGCCAAGATATATTTAATTATGGATGGGCTGAGAAATACTGTATGTGTCCACTGCATGTCAGCCGACATGGAAAGATTTTTTGTGATGTGCCGCTCAGTGCATGTCAGCCGAGAAGAAAAATATTATATCGTCCACCGCTCAGTGCATGTCGGCTGAAAAGAAAATATTATATTGTCCACTGCTCAGTGTGTGTCGGCTGAGAAGAAAAATATTATATTATGCACCGTTCAGTGCATGTCGGCCGAGAAGAAAAATATTATATTATTTACCATTTACTGCGTGTCGGCCAACCTGAAAAATATTATACTACCTACTGTTAACTGTGTGTCAGCCGAGAAGAAAAATATTATATTATTTACCGTTTACTGCGTGTCGGCCGAGAAGAAAAATATCATACTACCTACTGTTTACTGCGTGTTGGCTGAGAAGAAAAATATTATATTATTTACCATTTACTATCAGCCAACCTGAAAAATATTATACTACCTACTGTTTATACTACCTACTGTTTACCGCGTGTCGGCCGAGAAGAAAAATATTATATTATTTACCATTTACCGCATGTCAGCTGAGAAGAATTTTATTTTTATTTTTACAACACACTGCCAGTGTCTCTCTGACTATTACATATTTCTTTTCCTAGTGTTGCTTTACTGCTGAATCTGTGTTGGCTGATAGGGACATTTTGATATTATTATGACTCCATACATAATTTTTGTTGTTGGTGGTCCCCCATCACTACTGATGGAAATACCTATGGATATACCCACCTAGAATCACATGCCACTTATGTAAGCTACGAGTAGTACTGTTCCGAGTAGTTACTCTTGCTTCCCTAAGTGTAAACAGTAGTATCTCACACATATACTCAGTTAACACTAGTCGAGTCCGACATCAGATTCCTTCAACTACCACCTACCCACCATCTCTACCCTCTCACATGCAAACACAAGATAGAGTTGCATATTTCTTCCTGTAAATTACTTATATTAGAATTAATTTCATTACTACTACCTGTGTTGGGTTTTAGGTACACAGATAGACACAGATTACTGTGGACTAATATTACATAAGCAAATAAAGTCGAAATATATACTACACAAATTATGTTGGTTGCAACAATTCCAACACAACCTCCTCAAGTGATGCAATCAGTGCAATAGCTGAAATCAACATAACTGGAAGATATATCATGATAAAAGAAAGACTAGCACCTCCTGAAACTAAAATACCATACTGGTAGTCAGCAATAGACATGACATCAAAAAAAAGCGAAAAAATCTCATAATGGCAGAGTGAAATGTTGAGAAGTATAGGATAGATTGAAATGTGAGAGGTAATGGTTTCAAAAACAATAGGTAGGCTAAGGGAATACATGCAGTGATCATTGAGGTACAGTCTCCTCATCCTCTACACAAATTTCTCCCTACTCCGCAGTAAAACCCACTTTTCTCCTTGACAACTTCATCAAATTCCATAAGCCCGGTGTCCATCATGAACGCCCCAACGATGCAAAGAGGATCAACTTAAAATCAAGAGAATCAGTGTTGAAACGGGCGAGATCGAGCGGAAACACAATAACACATTACCTCGAAGTAAAACCCACCTTTCTCCATGACAACTGCATCAAATTCCATAAACCCGGTGTGCGTCATAAACGTTTCAACGATGCGAAGGGGATGAACCTAAAATAAAGGGATTCGGCATCGAAACGGGCGAGAGCGAGCGGAAGCACGATAACACATGCCCCGGAGTAAATCTCATCTTTCTCCATGACAACTTCATCAAATGTCATAAACCCCCATCATGACCACCTCGACGATGCAAATAGGATGAACATAAAATCAACTGGATCCGTGTCGGAACGGGCGAGAGCGAGCGGAAACACGATAACACATACCTCGAAGTAAAATCCACCTTTCTCCATGACGACTTCATTAAATTCTGTAAACCCGGTGTCTGCCATGAACGCCTCAACAATGCGGAGAGGATGAACATTAAATCAAAAGATTCGGTGTTGAAACGGGCGAGATCGAGCGAAAACATGATAACACATGTGCTGGTGGCTTTGGGAGATGATAGGAAGGCTAGAACTGGATAAGTATAGTTGAATATGAGCAAATGAGGGGTCCAAGGAGCTAGTGATGGATCACAGTGTGTTTGGGAGACACAGACACTCAAACAAAATACCAAACTCGGAGTTAACTGCAGCTGCAGGCTGAGTTGTACTTAATTGGGGAGGTGGCTTAGTCATCCATCGACCAGTCGATGCACCACGTGACTGTGCCACTGAGTATTGTGACGTGTTGATTGTGACCACACAGTGACAAACAAGGTGTGGGAATTTTAAGCGAAAATTTTATAAACTCCCTCTCTCTTTCACCCTCTATTGTTGTCACATAAATATCAAGAATTCAACCATCTATCTCTATTAGCTATGACTATCACACCTGAGATGACTGAATGTGATGGCTATCTGTGGTTGCAAGACAGATAGCCATCATATTTAGCCATCCCAGGTCAGGGTAGTGAAAAAGGAGCATTTGCTTGATCAGTTCCAGTTTGCTGATGATTTTACTCCCTAGATACTTGAGCTGGATACCTGAGCTTGATACTTGGGGATCTGAATGGTTCTGGGGGATATGAGGGATGTATAGAGGTATGAGCCACCATTTGCAGTGTGCTCCCTCTACTCCTACTTGTTAGGATTTGATAGCTGTTTGGGTTCTGGGGGTTGTGCTGTGCCTGTTGGGCAGTTCTGGGATCCAGGGGCTCTTCTTTTGGGAAGATAGGGCTAGTATTTCAACTGCTGTGACATGAGTCTATGTTAGGGTATGCTGCCAGTCTTCGGACTGCCCACTGCTCTTGGCCCTCATCTTCTTGGCTTGCATAGCACATGGTGTTGGATTTCGATCCCGTAAAGGGGACTGGCTGCCAGTCTTCGGGCTGCCCGCCACTCCCACATCATGATGTTGTGTAAGAATATAGTGTCATGTTCTCATGCAAAGCTAAGTCCCCCATTACCTAACTATCTCATATCATTCCCTGAAGTCTCTCTATTCCACCACCCAGACTTATTTCTTGTGAATTGTTATGAGTTATAAGTGTTATAAAGGTAAGAGCTTATAATTTCCCACTGTTTGATGACTCAGCCATTTGTAGCAGGGTCTGAGGGGTGTTTAGCCAGAGTAGGGGGCCTATATTGTTGTATTCCTGTTCAAGGTAAGTACTCATCCTCCCACATCTTCAAATAAGCACTCATTTATTACTTTAGAGTGCAAAGATGCATTTCAGATGAATGTTAGATGATATGTTTTTGTAATGGTCCCTCAGGTATGTCACAATTACCCCACATCTCCATATAACAGCTAATTCATTCTGCTGTAGTTTAGAACACTTCTTATTTCCTCATTTGTCTACCACACAACTAGTGCCTCATGTTTCTCTTATAATATTTGTATTCTATTCATCTTTGTACTTTGATGTTGACTGGAAGGGGGGAAGAGGCGGGAGGGCCCCCTGTGTAAGGAATCTATGATTCCTTGTTACTTTCATTAATTTCCTTATCCTTTTATTTATTATTTTATTATCATTATTTACCGTGGACACATGTGCCACAATGTACACATATACAAACAACTGTATAGTACACCGTCCGCGTCGCACGATAACTATAACTATAACTACTACCACACTCATATAGCTGCATAACATTCATTACCCAAATATACTGATTTGGATCTGTGATTAGTGCATAGTGAGTATTCAGTTCTTATAAGATTCATTCAACTTGTACTAGGGCTTTAATTAGCCCTACACAAGTTTATACTTTTTTTCACAGCCAAACAACCCTTAAAACGGTTCTGAATTGACTGTAATAACCATAAGCCTTTCATGAGGTTAGATACATTGGTTATACTACGTAGTTATAAGCCGCTTGCAGTTAGATACCTTGACTATAAAAAAGTCTTATTAGGCACCCTAAAGGGCCTTATCGAACAGACACGAAAAAGCCCAAACGGCTTGAGTATAGCTCTCGCCGTACGCTACGAAATCGAACATGAGTTCATAGCAGCACGCAATCGCAATCGCAATCGCAATGCATGTTGTAGTAATACGATTCAGAATGCACACAATCTAGTGCGTTCATAGACGAATCCCGTCGATAAGTGAATTTGACAACCCAGATGTCCATCCGGTCCCATAGATCATCCCAACAGGGAAGTCCATCCCAATTACGGGATGTAAACCACCCTGTTACCGAATGTACCCCCCTCCAGCGAGACTCTGCTTATAAAGCCTCGCAAGTCTCGGAATCGGCTCACAGGGCTAACAGCCCTATTACCCACAGTGATGCGGCAGAATATAATGATGTCAGTAATGACTATCCTACAAACCACTGGGAATCCCCAGTGGATAGACGAACGCTGGCTCCCCAGTCACGAAACTCGGAGAACACAAGAGCGCCCTCTATGCCATTGGCATATAGCTCGCCCACGCGTAGAAAAACACCTTCAATAGGTGGTGGATCAGCAACCAGCATGGTTGTCAATCAGACTGAAGGTTGAATAGACCCGAAAGACATTCCGGTTAAAACTGAACGAGTATATGGCTCGACCGTTTAGAATCGAGAGTCCACATGGACATGGAACAGCGCCGAGCTGCAAGAAAGAAAGAAAAATCCACACTGCAAGTGTGTCTAAATGAGTTAGAAGCTATAGATGACCATATGGAGGCTCATTACAACAGTTATCTGACTGAAATACATCAGATAAGATCTGATCATAATGATAAATATGCCTTGAAAGGGCATCGGAACACCAGCCGACAACCAGCATCACCAGCATCACCAGCTGTAACCACTGTAGTGCCAGTTGATACATACATAAGCCCGCTCACTATAGGGGAATCCACACATGCCTCCTATGCATCGCGGCCTGCTAGTCTGCAGGAAATAAGCACTACGGCTGCTAATCAGCCCGAAATCAATTCCAGCAATGGAATATCGTATAGGCTAGTAGCCAATATGAACGAACTACAACAGGAAGCTATTTCAGCTTTACACGTAGAACGTGAAATATTTGCAAAGCGAGAATCAATAATGACTGGTCGATTAGACCAGCAAACCCGTCGAGAAGGGGAAGAACCTGTTGAAGATTACAATAGTCAGATAAACGAGATGGCTCGACAAGCCATCTATGACAAAAAGGCCATGGCCAATAAACAGCCTACAGCTGAAACTACCACATATAGGCGAAAACTCTCACAGCAGAAGCTGTTGATACTTCAACCATCTAAGTTAATAACCGGACACAACATACCCATGTCCATGAGCGCAAGCAGTGCTCATATTCCCCATAATAGGGTATTGCAAAACAACTCTAATGCAGAGTTTCCACGAAGTCAAGGACCTTGTAAGTCATTGGTGACCTTTGATACCAATAGGTTAGATACCACTGCTGGTATAAGCACACACGGGCTCAACCGTGGTGCTAAGCCAATCACATCTGTCGTTAACGCGACATCAGAGCGAGTAATCACTATGATACATGCAGCATATGATGCCGCATATAATGAAACTCCTTGCTCAGTACAAGTGAGCAAAATAGGTTTGAAACTATCATTATCCTCTTATAAGGGCGAAACAACTCAAGCAGAGTTTGAAAAATATCATGCGGCCCTGCTAAGGCACTTCAAGATATACCAACTGCTAACTACTGATACCGACCAATTGAGGGTAAACCTACTTAGTACTACCCTCACAGGTGCAGCAATAGAATGGTTTGAACAAACCATTGATACAAATGATGTTGATGCCGACATATGGATGTTTGACAATGTAGTACAAGTGTTAAAAGAATGTTTCATTCATCAATCCTCTAGCCAGGATGCAGCGGACAAATTCGATGCATTAATGCAGAATAAGTCAACTGTAATAGAATTATACAATTCTTTACGGGCATTTGCCCAATGAATGGTAGAGTTACCAGATAAATATCGCATTAGAAGGTGATTCCTGGTTGGTCTCAATGACCACATATCCAACCGGATATTAGAAAACGGTTATACCGCTGAACAATCTACTATAGATGACCTGCTAAGGGTCGCACAGCAAGTAGAGGAAGCTCGGTCCTATGTAAGCCGAGGAAAATCAAGCGCAAGCTCAAATACTACGAGTAAACCCTCGACAAATAGTAGTAACCTTACAGCTACTGTAACTAAATATCAGCCTCAGAAGCTGTCATATAAATCCAATGGATATACAAAGAAACTGAGTAATTGGTCCTTTGTCAACAAGACAACTAATGGTTCAGTACCATTTAGTAAAGGACCTAACCGGTCTAATCAACAGCATACAGCTGCATCTGGAAACACCCAGGCTCCAACTGCGAAGCCTAAATTAACCGACAAGTCAAACTTGAGGTGTTACCGATGTAACGGTATGGGACACATAGTCCCCAACTGCCCTTATCTGGCACAACCGAGAGCAGCTGTAGCTCAAGTAATCGCGGATCAAAATGACAAAAACCCAACATTGGGTGAATCACCGGAAGGTGAACAGTACGATCCCGAGTTGTACTCAGAAGAGGACATGGAAGTCCACGAGATCGATCATAACCAGTTAAATGGTCAAAAACATGTCAAAAACATGAACGAATACACGGGCGATAGCTCTGATGAATATAGTCCAAATAACATGGGCTATCAACCCGACAAAGAGGAACACCATGTATCCTCATATGTGTCAGTGGTAATACCACTCGAACCTCAATATGAGGCACATGCATGCACAGCAACTATGCTGTCTGACACACCTCTTACAGTGTATAGGACGCGAGCATTGCGCAAATCATTACCTGGCGAACGGCCAGAAAGGAATTTTGAAAAACTGCTCTCACTCAGCGGATATATTTATATCAACAGATATAAAGCACATGTCCTGATAGACACCGGCTGTACCAGGGATATGGTATCCCCGGACTATCTAGCCGCTACGGGTGAAATACCCTTTGAACTGGAAAACCCAGTAGGTCTGCAAATGGCAACCGAGGCAGTCACTCTCGAATTAACTATGGCTGTAGAGCTAAGTTAGAACTAGGCAAGTTCAATGCTGAACACTACATAGACATAGCAAACCTAGACCAGTATGATATCATACTAGGATCAGGATTTATGCGCAAGCATAAGGTTGTGCTCAACTTCAGAGAGGAAAACGCACAGCGTTTATAATAAATGGTGAATGCCATGTTGAGCATACAGGCGACTTTGGTTCCTCAAAAGGGGGGAAGAAGCTAATACAGCTATATAAACCACCAATGGTGGACATAAAAGTCGAAGCTAATACGGCTTCTATGATAAAAAGAGCTGTCAACACGGTCATAACCCAAAAGGTTATAAAAAATAATGCTGCTGGCAAAGGCAAAGAAAAAGAAACGGTTGTAGCAAGGCTGCAGGCTGGCCTGGAAATGGCAATAAAAAAAGCCAAGCAGCCTACAGCTATGCCGGCTGAGCTTTGCCGCAATGCAGTAGCGGGATCCAGCAAGAATCCAAAGCTGAAGTGACTTGAAGGTCACAAAGAAAAGCCAATGGCAGATCATGGCAAATTGCCGAGTGAACAAGTGAACACACAAGTTCACAATAAACATACCGGCAGACAGCCATTAATAGACACAAAAGCTCATGTAATACTGATCCAGAAATGGACAGAGAGCATAAAGGACCTAACAGTCCCAGTTCCTCTAGAAATGCCTCCTATACGGGAAATTTCGCATGAAATAAATTTCATCGACAAAAGCTATAAGCCTTCATATCACATGCTGAGATGTCTGGATGTGCTCCGCCCAGAGCTAGTAGAGAAGGTAGCCCGATATGAGAAGGAAGCAAACCATGACAGATAGTGCAGTGCCACTATTATGCGTCTACAAGAAAGACGGACGGTTAAGGACCGTGGTAGATGCGCGCAAGTGCAATGAAAATACCATAAAGGACATCACTCCTTTCCCAGATCAAGACAGTATCTGTCATGATGTGGCCCGCGGTATGTACCGTACCAAGCTGGACATGTCCGACACATACGAACAAGTACGCATCAGAGAATCAGATGTGCCTAAAACAGCATTTGCTACCGTTTTCGGTACATTCGTGAGCTATGTAGTTCAACAAGGCAATTGTAACACGCCTTCTACATTTCAACATTTAATGACATATATATTCCGAGAATATATAGGACGGTTTGTCCATGTATATCTGGATGATATATTCATATTCTCTAATGATCTAGAGAATCATGAACGGCATTTACAGCTTGTCTTTGACAAGCTGCGCGAAAGTCACTTATTTCTAAGTGCTAAAAAAGTGGACTTATATTCCACGTGAATAGACTGTTTAGGTCACATAATTACCGATGATGGTATACTACCTGATAAGGACAAACTCAAGTGCATTCGCGAATGGCGAAGGCCTAGAGACTATAATGATGTACAGCATTTTCTAGGACTAGTACAATATCTAGCTTATGCCAGATATATCGGCATATACTAGCCCTTTATCGGGTATGATGCATAACCATCGGCCCTTTGTATGGGCACCACTACACGAAAAGTGTTTCAAAATGATAAAAATCATTACTTGTAATACACCGATACTGAAACCGGTGGATATGCAAAAGCCTGACCCTATATGGGTCATAGGCGATGCCTCCGCAAGGGGCATTGGAGCATTCTACGGTCAAGGACCGGAGTGGCACAAAGTGCATCCAGCTGGATTCCTATCCGAAAAATTTACACCAGCTCAGTGTAATTATCATATGTGGGAACACAAATTAATAGCCATATTAGAGGCTTTAGTCAAATGGGAAGATAAACTCATTGGACGACGATTTATTGTGGTAACCGACCATAAGGCATTGACCTTCTTCAAATCAAAGATACATATGTCTGATAGACAGACACGGTGGTGGGAATTTCTATCCTGCTTCGAATACGATTTGGTTTACACCAAAGGAACCCTGAACAGGGTAGCAGACTCCTTGTCCCGGTATTATATCACCGATGAATCATCAGAATTACACTCGCTGAGTGATTATGTCAATGTAGACACACGAATAGACCCTAGCAGGGACTTCACGACAGAAAACCGTAAGAATGAACTAAAATCAGGTTTCCCAGAGCCAATAATCGTGGCAGCATGAGGAAAGGTGATAGCTAAACCTTCTATTCAACCCGTTGAAACAGTGCCAAGTCACTTGGAATCATCAAGCGATTTAATGGCTCAATTAGGCCAATATTACAAAGAGGATAGCCTCCTCAACAAAATAATAGTGGCTCCCGCGCAATACACAAGCTATTGGCTTGACAGACAAAAATTATACACAACAAGTCATGAAAATAAAATGGTATTGTGCGTCCCAGACGCATTATGGAGAGGGAGGAGGATCCCCGAAATAATAATAGATAACGCTCACAGTGTATTAGACCATATTGGCCACGATAAGACCCTAAAGTACCTTAGAAATTGGTACTGGTGGCCCAAAATTATGTGTGATATGATCGTGTTCTGTGAATCATGCGGCAAATGCCAAATGATAAAGACAAGTAATCAGCGCCCAGCGGGACTGTTACATAGTCTACCGATTCCTAATCAGCCATGGGCCTCAGTAGGTATTGACTTTATGGGACAACTCCCCGAAAGTAACGGATACGACTACATAATGGTAGTCATATGCCGATTAACTTCCATACTACATTTGATAGCTACCGTTATCACGGTAAAAGCTACAGAAGTAGCTGAGCGCTACTATAGAGAAATAGTCTGTTTACATGGATTACCGGAATCGATAGTCTCCGACAGAGACTCTAAGTTTACTTCCAAATTTTGGAAAGAATTACCCTGTATTACTGGTGGAAAACTGTTAATGTCAACAGCATTCCATCCTCAAACGGATGGTGCTACGGAATGTTCAATACGTTCAATTAATCAGGCACTCTGTGCCTTCGTAAACGATAATCAAACCGATTGGAGTGACAAGTTGCCATCCATAGAGTTTGCGTTTAACTCTACAGTAAATAGCTCGTCGAGCTTTCCGCCTTTCAAGTTGAATAGCAGCTGGATGCCAACTATGTTAAATAATCCTATACTGGATACACCCTACAAAGGCATTAAGCAATTTGCTGAACAAGCGATACAGAACCTTGAGGCAGCTCACAATGCTATAATAGCTAGCCGCATAACTCAAGCTTATCATGCTGATGCACATAGGAGAGACGATCCTATCATCCCTAGCCTACCTTTCAACTAAGAACTTAAGCTTGCCGAAAGGCAGAGTCAGAAAGTTATTTCCCAAATTCATCGGGCCATATAAGGTGCTTAACAGCAACCCTACAAAATCTACCTATACAATAGAATTACCGGAAGAACTCTGTATACAACACGTCCACCCGACGTTCCATGTGAGCCTGTTAAGGCTAGTGAACTGCACAGGTAACCCCCAGGTACTTTCAGCTGTACCCGGACCCACACCGGCATGTACCCGGACCCGTCGCGGCGGGTACAGGTAAAAGCCGGGGTACAAGATTTTGTACCCTGGGGTCACCCGTGT